>JAGIQG010000023.1:37491066-37756800 GCA_024679065.1 Sphyrna mokarran
GTGTGTGTGTGTCTCTCTCTCTGTCTCTCTGTGTGTGTGTGTGTGTGTGTGTGTGTCTCTCTCTCTCTCTGTGTCTCTGTCTCTCTCTCTCTCTCTGTGTCTCTCTCTCTCTCTCTGTGTGTGTGTGTGTCTCTCTCTCTCTCTCTCTCTCTATGTGTGTGTGTCTCTCTCTCTCTCTGTGTGGGTGTGTGTCTCTGTGTGTGGGTGTGGGTGTGTGTCTCTGTGTGTGGGTGTGGGTGTGTGTCTCTCTCTCTCTGTGTGTGTGTCTCTCTCTCTCTGTGTGTGTGTGTCTCTCTCTCTGTGTGTGTGTGTCTCTCTGTGTGGGTGTGTATCTCTCTCTCTGTGTGTGTGTGTGTGTCTCTCTCTCTCGTGTGTGTGTGTCTCTCTGTGTCTCTCTCTGTGTGTTGTGTGTCTCTCTCTCTGTGTGTGTCTCTGTTGTGTGTGTCTCTCTCTCGTCTTGTGTGTGTGTCCTCTGTCTCTGTGTGTGGTGTCTCTCTGCTCTCTGTGTGTGTGTTCTCGTGTTGTGTCTCTGGTGTTGTGTGTCTCTCTGTGTGTTGTGTCTCTCTCTCTCTGTCTCTCTCTGTGTGTGTGTGTCTCTCTCTGTGTGTGTGTGTCTCTCTCTGTGTGTGTGTGTCTCTCTCTCTCTGTGTGTGTGTCTTCTCTGTGTGTGTCTGTGTGTCTCTCTCTGTGTGTGTGTGTCTCTCTCTGTGTGTGTGTGTCTCTCTCTGTGTGTGTGTGTCTCTCTCTGTGCGCGCGTCTCTCTCTCTGTGCGCGCGTCTCTCTCTCTGTGCGCGCGTCTCTCTCTCTGTGCGCGCGTCTCTCTCTCTGTGCGCGCGTCTCTCTCTCTGTGCGCGCGTCTCTCTCTCTGTGCGCGCGTCTCTCTCTGTGTGCGCGCGTCTCTCTCTGTGTGCGCGCGTCTCTCTCTCTGTGCGCGCGTCTCTCTCTGTGTGCGCGCGTCTCTCTCTGTGTGCGCGCGTCTCTCTCTGTGTGCGCGTCTCTCTCTGTGTGCGCGCGTCTCTCTCTGTGTGCGCGCGTCTCTCTCTGTGTGCGCGCGTCTCTCTCTGTGTGCGCGCGTCTCTCTCTGTGTGCGCGCGTCTCTCTCTGTGTGCGCGCGTCTCTCTCTGTGTGCGCGCGTCTCTCTCTCTCTCTCTCTCCCTCTCTCTCTCCGTGTGTGCGCGCGCGTCTCTCTCTCTCTCTCCCTCTCTCTCTCCGTGTGTGTGCGCGTGTGTCTCTCTCTCTCCCTCTCTCCCTGTGTGTGCGCGTGTGTCTCTCTCTCTCTCTCTCTCCGTGTGTGTCGCGTGTGTCTCTCTCTCTCCCTGTGTGTGTCTCTCTCTCTCTCTCTCTCCCTGTGTGTGTGTCTCTCTCTCTCCCTGTGTGTGTGTCTCTCTCTCTCCCTGTGTGTGTGTCTCTCTCTCTCCTTGTTTGTGTCTCTCTCTCTCTCTCTCCCTGTGTGTCTCTCTCTCTCTCTCTCCCTGTGTGTGTGTCTCTGTCTGAGTGCGGAGGATGATTAGATCTGGATTTAGGAATCCTACCCTGTGTCTTTGTGACGGTCTTCTCTGTCCTCCTTGAATATCTGCCACTGCTCTGACACCAATTTACCTTCAAGTATCAATTTACAGTATTGCCAAGTCATGTCTCAGCTTAGTAAGATTGGACTTTCGCCAGTTTAAAATGTTCTCTTTTTCAACAGCAATGTGAAATCTGAACTGAGTTATGATTCTGAGCTTATGGTAATTTTTGGAATATCTCGTCTTTTGTATCCTAAGCTGATTATTTTACTGTTCAGTGAAGTTGCTCTGATCCTTTCTCCACTTAAGGAAACTGAAATGGGTGGAATTTGAATGTATTTCACATCTCTTTATTCTTACATAGGAGCTGGGGTGGCTCTGCTGAATGATCATATTTATGTGGTTGGTGGCTTTGATGGAACTGCCCACCTTGCCTCGGTAGAAGCTTATAACATTCGCACAGATTCCTGGGCAACAATAACTAACATGACAACTCCTCGATGCTATGTGGGAGCAGCAGTGCTTCGTGGGAGGTTATATGCCATCGCTGGGTATGTCAGATTGCAGAGTGCTGCTGCTTCTATTTCTATATAATGCTTTATTTACCAGTCCCCAGCTCATGCCCAATATCTTGCAGAATGTAATTAATTCACAATACTAAATTGCATTAAATTAAAATGAGGACATTAGCTAACTTTGCTCACATCTCTGCTTGTCAACTCATAGAATTTAATGAGCAGAAAATGAAACCTGGAGAGCACAGCAGTGGATAAAGCATTAGCCTTCTTTTCATCTTATGAGTACATCGGTGTTTCTTCATTTCTGACCTTTTATCAAGTCCCTTTCCCCATTGGCAAGTGTACTATCATGTATAAATTCCTCTGGCCTCACCCCTCCCTAATTCTGTAACCATCTCATCTCCACAATCCTCTTAAGAGTTCTGTATTCCTCAGATCTTGATCCCTTATCTCTTCCCAGTCCCTCTTCCATTGATGGCCTTGTCTTCAGCTTGAATCCAGACCCCATACTCTGCAATTCCTTTATTAAGCCTGACTTTGCCTCTGCCTTCTTTCCCTTAGTTCAGTTAATTTTTATTTGTTTGCACACCACTTTTGTGGCGTTTTGCTAAATGAAAGGTGCTATGTAAGTGCAACTTGTTTCTGGCAGAAATGCGTCACAAGGGTTGGCTCAGCATGGCACTATCTAAGGACGAGCCTGACAGCTATTTGAGTGTCCAACAAGGTTGGAAGATCATATGTGGAATCAGAACTTTATTTTACCACTATGTGGCATCTCAGCATTAATGGGAAGCTAGTGGTGTAGTGGTATTGTCACTGGACTAGTAATCCAAAGACCCAGTAATGCTCTGGGGACTGGGATTCAAATCCCATCACAGCAGATGGTGAAATTTGAATTCAATAAAAATCTGGAATGCTGTGAAACCATTTTCTACTGATTTGTTCACTAATGTACTTTAGGGAAGGAAATTTAAGCCACAGCAATGTGGTTGACTTTTAAATGCCCTCTGAAATGGCTGAGCACAAGGGCAACAAGGGATTGGCAACAAATGTTGGCCCAGCATGAGAGAGTGAAAAGGCTGCTGGAAGTCCCTTTTGTACCATTGTAAACTGTACCTAAGCAACAATGACCAGAATAAACAGACTGCAAATAATAAAACATAACTCATCAAATACAGATCCACGATACTTTGCCATTTGCTCTTTTTATTCTAATTGAAACAAAACTTCAAATTAAACTGATTTAATACACTGAATATTACTGCTTGACCTGTTTTCTAGCTCTGGCCAACTAACTGTATGCTCCTGTTTGCACTGAGTTGTAACTCTCACAAGGCATCATCATGACAGGTTTTGGAGTTGAGCACGAGTGAAGTGTTTTATGAGCCAAGCCTGCAGGAATGCTGCAGAATCATTTGTAAAGGCAACAGTGATGAATATAATAAGATGAAAGGAATGAGGCTAAATGTTATGGGCCATTTATATTTAACCTGGAGATGCAGGAAGATGTGAGCGAGTCTGCTCTTCAAGATAATTCTTCTCCATTTTGTGAAGAAAACATTGCACCTGTTTTGAGATTATGGATTGTGTGAGTATTCCCCAGGCTTAGATCCTCCAATCTTAGTATTGCTGGAAACCAGATGTGCCTTGAGATGCACCACAGGATCCCTCAAAGATCCCAGTCCATGAGAATTGCCTAGGAAATATTGAAACTAGAAGCTGTAGGACACTCCGCCCTTCGAGCCTGCTCTGCCATTCATTTTGATCATGGCTGATCGTCAAATTCGATATCTTGATCCCCTCCTCTGCCATATCCCTTGATCCTATTTCCCACTGTTCTTCTTCCGCTCCCCTCTCCCCATATGTCTTGATCCTTTAGCCCCAGAGGCTGTATCTAATTTTTTCTTGAAATCAGACAATGTTTTGGCCTCATTCAAATTCTGTGGTAGTGAATTCCACAAAGCTCGAACTTTGGGTGCACAGTTTCCCTGCTCTGAATTAGAGTTGGAGACTTTGGACAGTTAAAATTTAATGTCTGAATATTTACTCAAGAAATAATAGGCAGAGAATTCTTCTTAATTCCTGGGTAACTATATAATTGACCTTCTAATCACACATTCTCAACTCTTTTCCCCAACCTGATTCAACATCATCATCTGGCTTCCAATCTAACCATCATAGCTTCTTACCTGACCACACACTCTCACACACTTGGCTTCACTCTATAGCTTTTCAAAGATGCTTTGGGATATTTAGGCTCTATTTGCCAGAATATGCCAGCCAATACTGTAAAAAGGGTATTTGCCTCTTCATAGATAATATTCATTGATGTCACTGGTCTTCCCTGAGCTGGTTCAGTTTGGAAATATCCTCTATTGGAAATTTGCCTTGAAAAATCAGAAGAAAACAAGGGGGTCTGTTTTTGTCTGATTGGAGTTGGGAGCAGGGTTCTGACCTGGATTGGACACTTTGGGCCAGTGGCCCAGTAGACATTTTCCATTCCGTGAAGCAGCTTGGTAATAAAAACCATGAGAAGCAAATCTCAAACTGTCTAGAGACATCATTAATTAGTTTTTACTCTCTAATATGGAGAAAAAGTGAGTCAGCCATCCCTGAAGTTGTGGTTCTCATGTATGTGATACAGTGCAAAATAACAACATTTTTGAAACTAAACATTGCAGAACCTGATGTCCTTTTCCAAAACATCATCTGTAATCTTTGAAACCACAATGTAACAGAATCATATAAATTCTGAGTAATTATTCTACATTTTTTTGCATGATGTTTGCTTCATTATCACTGAAGCATGATGGTATAAGGAATGCTTCCATTTAACAACTCAGCTTACTAACTTTGCAGATGTTTCCTATGATGCTGAATTATTCTGTAAATCAACGCTGTAGTGTCATACAATTCTGCAAATGTATGGGCTAGTTACAGTCCCATTACTGATGTTGGCGGGTTAGTTACTAAAACCATCTCTGGCTCTGGGCAACTGTCTGAGGCTGAAGCAGACTAATTACAACCTTGATGTTATATTTGACCCCAAATTAACTTATTGACTATATCTGCATCTTTTTGAAGACATTTTAAAAAACCTATTATGATACTTTGTCAAGTGCCTCATGAATGCTCACATACACAACATTAATTATACATATGTCATCAAACTTTTGCTATTTTTAATGTGCTTGGTTTCAAACTGTATTGTGCAAAATACAGGCATTATGGGAGGATGCCATGGACATACACTTCACACACAATTCTACTGTCCAAGTATTTTGCTCTGTAGCCATCATTTAATCTGGTCTTAAACTGAACCATACTGCTCGAAACCTTATTGTTCTGATTCTGATCTGAGTTTCTGTCTCCATCTGCTCTCAATCACCAACACAACCTTCCTTCCATTTCCATAACATCATCCTCCCTGCCCCTACTTCAGTACATTTGCTGCTGAATCTTCATTCCTGCCCATTAGGAACAGTCTGCCATACAAACCTCTGTTGTCTATATCGTACCCTGCACTAAATTCCATTCAGCCTTCCTCTTTAAGCCAGCTTTCAGTCACTCCTTCCAAAAACACTTCCTTTGACTTGGTGAGTGATTTCATTTTAACTCTGAAGCTCCTTCAGAAAGGTGCTGCAAAGTATTGTTGCTGCCAGTTACTAATCAACGTCACAGTTCACTGGTCATTGTTAGCAACAGGTCTTGGCTTAATCTAAGGAGTTGTTGGAAGGCACTGCCTGAGAGTGTGGTGGAGGCTGGGTCAACTGAAATGTTCAAAAGGGAATTAGATCATCATCTGAAAAAGAAAAGGCAGGCCTGAGGGGAGAGGCAAAAGGATGGCACCAAGTAAATTGCTCTGAGACAGAGTGAGCAGACTTGGCAGGATGAATGGTCTATTATGGTGGATCCATTCTGTGATTCTAGTGGTCCTCCAGCTGACATGTTCTGGGCTACCCTATACTCCCAACCCAGTTTTCAACTGGCTGACTGCAAGTTCCTTTGACAGGAAAGTCTTGTTGGTTAGAAGTGCATCTCTCAGGTTCTCTGCTTTATTATTGACAGATACGATGGAAACTCATTGCTGAGCAGTATTGAATGGTATGACCCCATCATCGACAACTGGGATGTGGTGACTTCAATGGGAACTCAACGCTGTGATGCTGGTGTGTGTGTACTTCGTGAGAAGTGAAGAAGTTACTGTGCAGGAGAAGAGCAACTGAGAGCAGGGCAGAGTGTGTTTCAGTATCACTTCACTTTACCTACAGTTGTAATGTTTGTGTCTCTTTATTCCGAAGTGCAATATTTGGAGCTAATTGTAAATCTTTTAGTAAACAAGCAACAATTTGCACATACAGTTAAAACTCTGCAGCTGATAATCTGGATCAAATGAAAAAGACATTTCAAAAACATTTGAGTTTGCATTCTACATGTTTGCAGATACAGAGAGCAGTGTAGACTAGAATGATCTGTATTTACTGTTTGTATAAATGTGAAGCCTGAGTGTCTGATCCACCTACCACACATCATCCTGTCACTGCCAACCTGAAAGTCTCAAGGATCTTAACTTTGTATTTTGAGGGGGGAAAATCATCTTTATCAGAACACTGTAGACCCACTGTTTTAACAATTGTCAATTCAGTACCTTGACTTGCTCCTGACATAAGGCATAGAGTTATTTATAATAGCCTAACATTGTGCTCAAATCTTTCACTGATTCCAGTGATAGCACTGATGAGGAATCTGTTCTTGCTGTGTTACTGATTCAGCTCTGGGGCACACTGTCCAATCTGCATGTTTCCAACACTGTGTGATAATGTTTTATTTATAAGGTGACTTTCCAGTTCTGTGTATAGATAATGAATTAATACATGTTGCTAATAAAATGGCCTTTCAGCACAAGTTATCTTAAAAAATCCAACTGGTACAGACTGCTGTTATGGAAGGTGTTGAATATTAAAACAATTACATTTTTTACTTGGATATTAAAAAAACTTTTGACATGTTGAAGCTGACTAGCCAGTTCCTACTGTGTTATTGTTATTTTCTTTCATATGGTTAATCTACTTGCTTGCAGTGCCTCCACATTTATTTATTGCAATTCTCCTCAATCGTTGCTAAGAGGACAGAGCTTGTACTCAATACTGTGCCATTCCCCACGAAAAATGTGCTTATAATTGAGCTATGCTGATCAAGTATAAAGCTTATGCTCCATCAAAAACATCCATATTCTGAGAGAAGGGCATAGGAAGAACAACCACAGCCAATGTTTGTAACAATATTCATTACTACAAAGTGCAATGTCCTGTCCCAAAATTAAAAGGAAGGAATTGTATTTAGAAACAAAAGGGCAGCAGCTCAAATGGTCCACTGCAGCAGCCAACTCTCCTATTAATGTACCATTATACCCTTCTGTTCCTTTCACCATCGTACTTGGCTAGCTTCTCTTTAAATGATGATTACTTCAATTTCCACTTTCAACTGTGGTGTTCAATAAGAAAAATTGAAATAGAATTATGGAACTGGTGAATAGGAGAAAGTTAGTTTATTTTCAAGTGATTTTGACACCACATCCGCAAGTAACAATCCAGCAATATTTTATTCCTGCCACATATTCCATTCTAAAAAATGACAGTGTATAAAGTGTTTAATGCTTTGTTGTACATTCATGATTATGTCTTATGACTAATTTTCAGCATGATTACACTGTCTTCTGATATGCCACAAATGCCACAAGTTCATTAACACTGCCTGGTTTCAACTGAAAACCAGTCAAAGCTGGTTTATATCACGAAACACGGACCAGGAAGTATATAGATAACATTGTCAAAAGACTGGGCACAGAAAACTCAACTAGCACCAACCTGCAGTCTTTAATGTGAGGATTCTAAGATATATCCTTTCCAGAAGTCCATTAAAGTTTCTCAGTAGCTGCAATATTAATGTTAAGTTCCAAGGCCATGACACTTAAGTTTACAACATTTGGCAAGTGAGATGTGTTTCCCTGATAAGATAGAGCATCAGTCTTCATTCATTAATTTAACTCTATTGCTTCTGATTCTAGATGACTAGTCCAGAACTGTTCAATTGTGATATTCAAATAAACATGACATTGATAAACCAAATTGTTGACATGTCTAGAAGAAATCGGAAGTATGACAACTAATTCTTACCACAAATGAAAGCTCCACATTTACATCAATTAACCCATTTCATTAAAAAAAAACATCACTAGATTCCAGTATTTTGAAAGTGAATGAAACTCATTTTTGATCACTGCCAAATCCAATTAACCCATTCAAACACTAAAGATGCCAAGTTATCCATTCAATGGCTGCATGTGAACAGAACTTAAAAATCAGTCCCTCCATCTGCTGTTGCACTCTCCTACGCATACATTTTCTTTCATTCAGTAGCTGCAATTGAGCAGCTACCATCACAAATTCTGTGACTTTGACTCCTGTTTTGACTCAATTTCCTTTACTCTTGAGCACGTACAGCAGATGCACTCAGCCCAAGTGAAAGACAGCATCATCGGGGTTTTGAGGAGGAAGTTGTGAAATTGCTTTGTGGGCATCTAACTCCCGAGATGATATTAAAAATTGGGGTGTGGAGGCAGTGGCAGAATCCAAAATGTTCTCCAGCTTGATTGTCAGTTTGTAATTGGAATGTATTTTATTGTGGTATTTGCAAGAATCGCAAACTTTCCACCACTCATTGTGATGATTCGGTACGCTTCACAATTTCTTCCTGTAAAGAAATACCAAGACAATTACGCATACAGGGCACAGAAGACTCCTGTCAAACTATCTCACGTTTAAGCGTGTAGTTCCCTCTGTTTGAGCATAATCCAGCTCTTTTCTCCCATTAGGGAATAAAATAGGATGTTTGGTTCTACTCAGCTGTGGTTGGAGGTTGTTGCCTGCTCTGGCGAGGAGAGGAAGCTTTTTGTAATCCCCATGTCCTATTCTCTCACCAATGGTTTGTATCAATCTAATCCCACTGCCCTGCTCTCTTGCCATATTCCCATATCCACTAAAAATAATCCCAGTGCTCTACTCTCTCACAATAACCCTGTATCAATCTAACACTAACCCCACAGTTCTCTGCTGCCATCAGACTTTTGAATGGACCTACCTCACATTAAACTGATCTTTCTCCACACCCTAGCTATGACTGTAACACTACATTCTGCATCTTCTTCCCCATATACTCTCAATGATATGTTTGTCTGCATAGTGTGCAAAAAACACTTTTCATTGTGTACCAATATATGTGACAATAATAAATCAAATCTCACCATAGCCCTGTATCAATCTAATATTAATCTCAATATCCCATTCTCTTCCCATTGTCCTATACAATCTAAAACTAATTCCTTATCGCACTCTCTTCCATTAGCCCTGTATTAATCTAAAACTAACCTCATTGTCCCACACTCTCCTCTAGCCCTGTATCAATCTAACACTAATCCCACTGCTTCATTCTCCCTCAACAGCCCTGTATCAATTCCAGTGCCCCACTCCCTTGCCATGGCCTTGTCTAATCAGTTGGTACAGACTATATTCAGGAATGTCTATCACATTTTGGATTTCAGTGTTTTTTCCTGTTATTTTTTTCCTTCTGTCTCTTTCTGGGATGTACTCCAAAGCCTCTGTCTAAACGAAACAAAGAACAAAGAAAAGTACAGCACAGGAACAGACCCTTCAGCCTTCCAAGCCTCAGTCGATCATGATGCCTGCTTAAACTAAAACCGGATGCACTTACAAGTGCATATTCTTCCACTCCCATCCTATTCATGCATTTGTCTAGTTGCCCCTCAAATGCTGTCATTGTACCTGCTCCCACCACCTCCCCAGGCAACATATTTCAGACATTCACCGCCCTGTGTGAAAAGCTTGCCTCACATCTCCTCTAAACTTTTCTCCACATACCTTAAAACTATGTCTCCTAGTACTTGATTTTTCTACCTTAGGAAAAAAAAAAGAGTATGACTATCCACTGTCCATGCTGCTCAATCTTGTAGACCTCTACCTCCATCATTCTAGAACAAACCGCGTTTATCCAACTTCTCCTCATAGCTAATACCCTCCAAACCAGACAACATCCTGGCAAGTCTTTTCCGTACTCTCTCCAAAGCTTCCATATCCTTCTGTAGTGTGGCAACCAGAATTGTTCACAATATTCTAAATGAGGTCTCACCAAGGTTCTATACAGCTACAGCACAACCTGCCAATTTTTGTACTCAAGCCCCAATCGATAAAGGCAAGCATGCCATATGCTTTCTTGACTACCTTATCCATCTGGGTTGCCATTTTCAGTGATAAGCAGACACGTATGCCCAGATCTGTCAGTCAATACTCCTAAGGGTTCAAACATTTACTGTATAATTCCTACATGCATTCTCACACTGTATCCAGATTAAATTCCATCTGTGACTTCTCCATCCAAGTCTCCAATTGATCTATATCTTGCTGTATCCTCTGACAATCCTCTTCATTATCTGCAGCTCTAACAATTTTTGTATTGTCTGCAAACTTACTAATCAGACCAGCTAAGTTTTCCTCCAAATAATTTGTATATACTATGAACAAAGATCCCAGAACTGATTCCTGGGGAGCACCGCTAGTCACAGCCCTCCATTCAGAAAAGCACCTCCTCACTGCTATCCTCTGTCTTCTATGGCCAAGCCAGTTCTGTATCCATCTTGCTGTCTGCTTCAGATTCCACATGCAAGAAATTGTTCTTATTGTGTGAACACAGACAGGATACTGAACCATGCTAGGATTTCACAGCTTGGCTGATTCTGTCTACATCCTCAGGGGTGAGTGCTCTGATCCCAGGAGAAGCAGCATTCTTTTTTTACAATCACTGTTTCCCTATACCTAATATGCCTAGAATGGGGCCATCATGTCTGTTTGGTAGTTACAAGTTGTGTCTCTTTCAGGAAATTAAAGGATATTCTGTGTACAAGGATGAACATGGAGTTGAAGCCAAAAATAAAAAATCAGCCATGAATGGGGAAGCAATCTTGATGGTCTAATTTGTCTGCTGCCCCTGTTTGAGCATTGAACCATTCAGCCAAAGCTGAAACAGATTTCTGACAAAAGGATCAGGCACAAAATGAGGAAAGACTCATGTTGAAAATGTGATTCCCACTGAGCAACCTCATGGTAAATGAGAGTCCAACACTGCACTTACCCATCCTCCTGAACACTGAACCCAGCTCAGCAATTTGGTATTGAAGAAGTTTACCATGGCAGTCTTAACTTTAGGGATCAGTTCAGGTACTTCCCGGACGATCTGTATTCCCAGAACAACAGCGATTCGCAAGACGTTCATCTCGGAACCCAATTGTTGTAGATGTGTCTGCAATTCAGGCTTGCTATTCAAATAATTGACTAGGCCAGAGAATGTTTCAGCACCCTTAAGCAAACATTAGAAACAAAGAGTTATCAAGACAAACAGCAGATGCTACACAGCTAAGTCCATCCTGGAGATGAAGCAATATCTGGGGAAATTTCTTAACAAGCTTTAGTTCACTATTGCTGAAAGGTAAACCTGTCTTCATCTTTATTAAGCTCCAGTTTGTTTGGATGTTTCATTCCATACATGTTTGGCACATCATTTGTCTGCTTTTTCTTTCCAATTATGCAATTTGTTCTATTGCTTTCACATCAAAATGAATCATAAATACTCAACTAAAGGGGTTATGATGGTTTGTAACATTTTACCTGAGCGATGAGTACAGAATGGATGCACAGGAGGATTATTTACTGTACAGTGCAGAAAGAAATAGAATCATAGAATCCCTACAGTGCAGGAGGCCATTCGGCCCATCAAGTCTGCACTAACAGCAATCCCACCCAAACCCTATCCTGCAACCCCACATATTTACCCTGTAATCCCCCGACACTAAGCAGAAATTTAGCATAGCCAATCAATCTAAACCGCACATTTTTGGACTAGATACAAGTTTGAACAGAACTTGAACATGAGAGGGAGAGAAAGACTGATGGACAGAGACACGAGACCTGAGCAGCCTTTTCAAATAAACAGCATTAGCCTGTTGAAGATGGCAATACCTGGATTTCACCTGCAGAGCTTGATGCTTACTTTAAATATGTTAAATGCATTGTGTTTAACAACTGTATGGCAAGCAGTTCAACTGGAATTGAATGGGATACAGTATATGCACCGGGGGAGGTGGGATGGAGTATGGTATGTTTGACAGTAGGGATGTAAATCGGGTACTGTGCGTGTGCGTGGATTTAGAGAGGGTACAGTGTCTTTATGAGGATGGAGAGTTGGATGGGATACAGGGTGTGTGCCCGTGTGCACAGGGAGTTGGATGCAGTATTGTGTGTGCGCGTGCGTGCATGTCTGTAAGAGAGAGTGGATGGGGAATTGGATATGGGTTTGTGCTGTGTGGTTAAACAGCACGATACATTTTCTGTAACAGGTGTCTGCATGATACAGCATCAATTCTGTTTCTCAATATCCTCTCTGATTTTCATATTGCTATATTCCTTTCTTCTCAAACGAGAGATGTTGACTACATCATTTGAAAATGCTTTAATCTGTTTGCAATTCGTCAGGGACTTTCCAACTGGGTTGAATAGAAGCAGAATGTGTGAATGAAGATGCTCTGTCTGACTGATTGAGGTGGGAGGGAGTGAAATCACAGCTCGCCTATGCTGACAAGGTGGCAGTGACAGCAGCTTGCAGTTTGAAAATAAGATTGCTCTCTGTTCTGCTCATTCTAGTGACATGTGTGTGAGCAAATCACATCAAATGTGCTGTACCTATTAACTTTCAACATGTATTTCAAAAGAAGTTTGACATACCTGATCTGTTTCCAGATATTTAAACTCAGGCTTCAGATTTTCCATGTGTGCCTGAATCACACTGTTGTATTCATCGCCGAGTTTGCGCAGACAGCGAGCTATCCGAAGAATCTCCTCATCCTCTAGAATGCAGAGTACAAAATATGTTAGACATGATCCTCCTCCGCTCACTTCTGTAACACACTGAAGAAAATAGGGACAAAGAAATATGGAAATCTGAAGGAGAAACTAAATAAAACTGCCCTGCCCAGGGACAGTCTTCCCATGAAATTAAACAGCATTACCACTGCTGACTCCCACATCATCAATATCCTGAGCAAAGCAAATAAGAGGTCAGAGGCTGGGAATTCTGCACTGAGTAACTCACCTTTTCCCTCCTCAAAGCAGGCTCACCATCTACTTAGCATAAATTAAGAGTGTGATGGAATACTCTCCACTTGCCTGGATGAGTGCAGCTCCTATATGCAACAAGCTTGGCACCTGTTATGAGGGTGTGCTTTTTGAAAAAAAAATTCTAATTCTACTTTTTATAGTTGGATTTTAAAAACCCAGTAGACTGTAAATACTAGCAATGGAGGGTTGCTAGACAGCCAAAATATATAACTCACATTCCTCACAAGTTAGGACAGATGACGGAAACGTGTGTAGGGGAACACTTGGGTTCCAGTGATCATAACGCCATTAGTTTCAACTTGATCATGGATAAGGACAGATCTGGTCCTCGGGTTGAGGTTCTAAAACTGGGAAAAGGCCAAATTTGAAGAAGCAAGAAAGGATCTAAAAAGCGTGGATTGGGACAGGCTGTTCTCTGGCAAGAATGTGATCGGTAAGTGGGAGGACTTCAAAGGAGAAATTTTGAGAGTGCAGAGTTTGTATGTTCCTGTCAGGATTAAAGGTAAAGTGAATAAAAATAAGGAGCCTTGGTTCTCAAGGGATACTGGAACTCTGATAATGGAGGAGACAGAAACGTACGACATGTATAAGCAACAGAGAACAAATAAGATGCTTGAAGAATATAAAAAATGCAAGAAACTACTTAAGAAAGAAATCAGGAGGGCTAAAAGAAGACGAAGTTGTTTGGCAGTCAAGGGGAAGGACAATTAGCCGTTGATGTCGTCTACATGGATTTCAGTAAGGCGTTTGACAAGGTTCCTCATGGTAGGCTGATAGAAAAGGTTAAGGCGCATGGGATACAGGGCCAGGTATGTAGATGGGTTGAGAACTGGCTCGGGAGGAGGAGACAGCAGGTAGTAGTGGAAGGCTCTTTTTCCAACTGGAGGTCTGTCACTAGTGGTGTGCCACAGGGCTCAGTACTAGGACCTCTTCTATTTGTGGTTTATATAAATGACTTGGAAGAGGGGGTAGGTGGTGTGATCTGCAAATTTGCTGATGACACTAAGATGCTTGGATTGGTGGGTACTGAGGAGCAGTGCCAGGCAATACAACAGGACATAGATAGGCTGGTAGATTGGGCAGATAGATGGCAAATGGAATTTAATCCGGATAAATGCGAGGTGATGCATTTTGGCCAGAATAATGTAGAGGGGAGTTATAGGATAAAAGGTAAAACTATTCGGAGTATAGAGACGCAGAGAGACCTGGGGGGTGCAGGTTCACAAGTCTCTGAAGGTGTCAGTACAGGTGGAAAAAGTGATAAAGAAAGCGTATGGTATGTTAGCCTTCATAGGAAGGGGTATAGAATACAAGAGTAGGAGTCTGATGTTGCAAGTGTATAGAACGTTGGTTAGGCCTCAAAGAACAAAGACCAGTTCTGGTCGCCGTACTACCGGAAGGATGTGGAGGCCTTGGAGAGAGTGCAGAGGAGATTTACCAGGATGCTGCCTGGTATGGAAGGGCTGTCTTACGAGGAAAGATTGAACGCACTGGGGTTGTTTTCCCTTGAAAGACGTCGGCTGAGAGAGGATCTATTAGAGGTATATAAGATTATGAGGGGTATAGATAGAGTAAATGGTGGTAAGCTTTTTCCACCATTAGAAAAGGATAGAACGAGGGGTCACGGCCTTAGGGTGAGGGGGGCTATGTATAAGACGAATATTAGAGGGCAGTTTTTCACACAAAAGGTAGTGGGGGTGTGGAATGCACTGCCGAGTAAGGTGGTGGGAGCAGGCACGCTAGGGTTGTTTAAGGGTCTTTTGGACAGCCACATGAGTGGTCTGCAGATAGAGGGATATAGCAGGACTGTCTAAATATCTTATTTGTTTCCACAGGCAATTCGGTCCACCTTGTTGACCAACAGGTGCATGCATTCGGCAGGTCGTGCGAGGGCTGCTCTTGGGTGTTGCTTCAGGAGTGGCCTAGTGCTTCAAGTCGTTAGTGTATGCTTAAACTGGACCATCTGATGGGCAACATGACAGCTCAGAGACTATCGCTGTTGTTGTGCAGACACATAGATTTGGGCCTGTGCCTGCGGGAGTTTGCCCCCTTCTCCCTGTGGTTGCGTGGGTTTTTTCCGGGTGCTCCGGTTTCCTCCCACATCCCAAAAAATGTGCTCTTAGGCTGATTGAGTAACAAATTGTCCCTATATTGGTCCCAAATGGGAATCTTCCACAATAGGCATAGCCTAAAGTCATGGATATGTCATTAAGACGGCGGCGCGGGCTCGTTGGGCCGAAGGGCCTGTTTCCCGTGCTGTGTTGCTCTTTGTTCTTTGTAATTCTAAGAGCTTCTACAAGTATATTAAGAGCAAAAGAATAGTAAGGGATAAAACTGGTCCTCATGACGATCAGCGTGGTCAGTTATGTATGGAACCAAAAGAAATGGGGGAGATATTAAATTGGTTTTTTGCATCCATATTTACTAAGGAAACTGGCATGGAATCTATAGAAATACGGCAAACAAATAGGGAGGTTATGGAGCCCATACAGATTAAAAGGGAAGAGATGCTTGCTGTCTTGAGGCGAATCAGAGTAGATAAATCCCCAGAACCAGACAGGGTATTCCCTCGGACCTTGAAGGAGACTAGTGTTGAAACTGCAGAGATCCTGGCAGATACATTTAAAATGTCGGTATCCACAGGTGAGATGCCGGATGTTTGGAGGATAGCTCATGTTGTTCCGGTGTTAAAAAGGCTCAAAAAGTAATCTGGGAAATTATAGGCCAGTAAGTTTGACATCAATAGCAGGTACATTATTGGAAACAGTACTAAGAGATAGGATCTACAAATACTTAGTTACACAGACACTTATTAGGGAGAGTCAACATGGCTGTGTGTGTGGTAGGTCATGTTTAATCAGAGTTTTTCGAGGAGGTTACCAGGAAAGTGGATAAAGGAAAGGCAGTGGATTTTGTCTACACGGTCCCACACAGAAGGTTAGTTAGGAAGGTTCAGTCACTAGGTGTACATGAAGTAGTAAATTGGATTAGACATGGACTCAACAGAAGAAGCCATAGAGTGATAATGGAAAATTGCTTCTCTGAGTGGAGGCCTGTGACTAGTGATGTGCCACAGGGATCAGTGCTGGGTCCATTGTTTGTCATTTATATCAATATCTGGACGATAATGTGATAAACTGGATCAGCAAATTTACTGATGATACAAAGATTGGAAGTGTATTGGACAGTGTAGAAAGATTTCAAAGTTTGCAGAAGGATTTGGACTAGCTAGAAAAATGGCAGGTGGAGTTTAATGCAGACAAGCATGAGGTGTTGCATTTTGGAAGAACAAATCAAGACAGAACATACAAGCTAATTGTAGGTCACTGAAGAGTACAGTAGAACAGAGGGATCTGGGAATACAGATACATAATTCCCTAAAAGTGACATCACAGGTGGATAGGATCATAGAGTGCTTTTGGAACACTGGTCTTTATAAATCAAAGTATTGAGTATAAGAGTTGGAATGTTATGGTGAGGCTGAATTTAGAGTACTGTGTGCAGTTTTGGTCACCTAATTCCAGGAAGGATATTAACAAGGTTGAAAGGATGCAGAGAAGATTTACAAGAACATTGCCAGGACTTGAGAAACTGAGTTACAGAGAAAGGAACATAGAACATAGAACATAGAACATAGAACATAGAACATAGAACATAGAACATAGAACATAGAACATAGAACATAGAACATAGAACATAGAACAGGCCCTTCTATGTTCTATGTTGCGCCGATCAATATAAAAAGCAATGCCCATCCAAACTAAACCATTCCCTTCTCTTCCATATACTTATCAACTAACCTCTTAAATGCCACCAAACTTGGCGCATCTACAACTGCTGCAGGCAGGGCATTCCACTCCCGAACCACCCTGTGGGTAAAGAACCTACCTCTGATATCTGTCCTATAACTATCACTCCTTAATTTAAAGCTGTGTCCCCTTGTGCTAGCTTTTTCCATCCTAGGAAAAAGGCTATCACTGTCCACCCTATCTAAACCTCTAATCATCTTATATGTTTCGATTAGGTCCCCTCTTAGCCGCCTCCTTTCTAACGAAACCACCCTCAAATCCCTCAGCCTCTCTTCATAAGACCTGCCCTCCATACCAGGCAACATCCTGGTAAACCTCCTCTGTACCCTCTCCAATGCCTCCACATCTTTCTTATAATGTGCGGACCAGAACTGCACACAATACTCCAAGTGCGGCCGCACTAGAGTTTTGTACAGTTGCAACATGACGTTGCGGCTCCGAAATTCCATCCCCCTACCAATAAAAGCTAAGACTCCGTATGCCTTCTTAACAACCTTTATCGACTTGACTGCCTACTTTCAGGGATCTATGCACAAATACACCAAGATCCCTCTTGTTCATCAACACTATTAAGAATCCTACCATTAGCCCTATACTCTACACATTTATTATTCCTGCCAAAGTGCATTACCTCACACTTTTCCACATTAAACTCCATTTGCCACCTCTCGGCCCAGCTCTACAACTTGTCCAAGTCACTCTGTAAACTAAAACACCCCTCTTCACTATCTACCACACCACCAACTTTAGTATCATCTGCAAATTTACTGATCCATCCCTCAATACCCTCATCCAGATCATTTATAAAATTACAAACAGCAGGGGCCCCAAAACAGACCCCTGAGGCACACCACTCGTCACCGAACTCCACGATGAATATCTCCCATCAACCACCACCCTCTGTCTTCTATCTGCCAGCCAATTCCTAATCCAATTAGCTAAATCACCCTCTAATCCACACATCTGCATTTTCTGTAGAAGTCTTCCATGGGCCACCTTATCAAAAGCCTTACTAAAGTCCATATATACTACATCAACCGCCTTACCCCCATCCACCTCTCTGGTCACTTTCTCAAAAAAACTCAATGAGGTTAGTAAGGCATGACCTACCCTTCACGAAACCATGCTGACTATCCCCAATAAATTCATTTCTCTCTAAATAACTATAAATCCTATCCCTAATAATTCTCTCCAATACCTTGCCCACAACAGAAGTAAGACTCACTGGCCTATAATTCCTGGAAGGTCTCTCTTCCCCTTCTTAAACAATGGGACCACATTCGCTATCCTCCAGTCTTCCGGAACCACACCCGTAACCAACGAGGACCTGAAGATCAGAGCCAGAGGCTCTGCAATCTCCTCTCTTGCCTCCAAGAGAATCCTAGGGTAAATCCCGTCCGGCCCAGGGGACTTATCCAACTTCAAACCCTCGAGAATATCTAGCACATCCTCCCCATCTACTTCGATACTTTCCAGTTTGCTACCCTGTACCTCAGTGTTCTCCATAACTACACTTACATCACCCTGTGTGAATACCGAAGAGAAATATTTATTCCATGGCGCGTAGAAGAATGAGAGGAGATTTGATAAAGGTGTATAAAATTATGATAGGTACAGATAGTGAATGCAAGCAGACTTTTTCCACTGAGGCTAGGGGAGAAAAAAAACTAGAGGACGCAGGTTAAGGGTGAAGGGGAAAAAGTTTAAAGAGAATATTAAGGGGAGGGGGATTTTTCCTCACAGAGTGATGGGAGTGTGGAATAAGCTGTCAGATGACGTAGTAAAAGTGGGCTCACTTTTAACATTTAAAGAGAAACTGGACAGATATATGGATAAGAGGGGTGAGGAAAGATATGGTCCAGGTGCAGGTCAGTGGGACTAAGCAGAAAAATGGTTTGGCACAGCCAAAGAAGGGGCAAAAGGTCTGCTTCTGTGCTGTAATGTTCTATGGTTCTAAGTGAGCACCCAAATCCCTCCGAGGAGTGTGAATGACCCTTATCTCCTCTTGGCTTTAACACTATCTTGAAACTCTTCAAAGGTTCCTGAGATGAGGAACCTTTGAATGCAATTACCTGTTCTACAAAACAATGACAATAACAGATGTGGTAATCAAATTCCTCTGGAATATACAGCCAGTAGGACTTTGAGAACCATTTTACCAAACCAGAGAGATCACTGAGATCAGAATGCTGTACTAAAAAGCTGTAAGGAAGCCATTTCTCTCTCTACCTCTTAAGCACAATACTGAATTTGCAAAGTAACCATCCTGAGATTTTTTAGGAATAAAAGCGTGCAAATCTGCCCCATGCAATTATATCCAGGAAGAAAACTGAACAACTGGTCACTGTGGAGTCACCACATTGCAACCAACCACAGGACAGTTAGCCATGTATCTCTTTAGATTGTTTGTCTTCTTCTCAAACCATAAAACATTTTAAGCTCTTATTCAATCATCTGTACTAACGTGTAGGTGTGATAGTAAGTTTCAATGAAGAAATAAAAAAAAATTAAATGTTAATTGGTGAAGTGAGTGGCCCAAAATGGGAAGATGGGGTTTAACATAAGTGTGAGGTTATCCATTTTGATCAGAAAAATAAAAGGCGACTTATTTTCTAAAAGGAGAGAGATTTCGGACTGCTTTGGTGCAGAGGCACCTGGGTGTCCTCATGCATGAATTGCAGAAAACTATTATGCAGGAACAGCAGATAATAAGGAAAACAAATGGAATTTTGGCATTCATAACTAAAGGAGTATTATAAAAATAAGGAATTATTGCTGCAACTGTACAAGGCATTGGTGAGACTGCATCTGGAACACTGTGTACAGTCCCCCATATTTAAGGAAGGATGTGGTTCACCAGATTGATTCCAGAAACGAGAGGTTTGTCTTATGAAGAAAGATTAAGCAGTTTAGGTCTATACTCTAGAATTTAGAAGCGTATCTAATTGACGTAAAATCTACATACAAGATCACACAATGCAGAAGGAGGCTATTTGGCTCATTGAGCCTGCACTGACAACTCTACCTATTTACCCTGCTTTCCCCCCAACATTGGGGGCAAGTTAACATGGCCAATCCACCTAACATGCACACCTTTGAATTGCAGGAGGAAACTGAAGCACCCAGAGTAAACCCACACAGACACAGAAAATGTGCAGATTCCATAGTCGCCCAAAGCCAGAATCGAACCCTGGTCTCTGGCGCTGCGAGACAGCAGTGCTAAACACTGTGCCACCATGCTGCCCACTTTTAAAGCCTATTGCATCTGGTATTCCCAGACAGTCTCCCATCCAAGTACTAAGCAGGCCTGAGTCTGCTTAACTTCCGAGATCAAGCATTTTCAGACCTACATGGCCATAAAGGTATTGACCAGGTAGATGTAAAGCAGATGCTTCCTCTTATGGAGCAATCTAGAACAAGAAGTCCAGTGTTAGGAAAAGCAGATTTTACACATAGATGAAGAGAAACTACTTCTCTTTTAGTCAAAAGAGAAACTACTTCTCTTTTGACTACTACTCTCAAAAGGGTAGTGAATCTGTGGAATGCCGGGACAGAGTAAATTTAAGGAAGAGATAGACAGAATTTTAATTTGGAATGGGGGTTGAAGCGTTATGGAAAACAGCTCAGAAGGTGGTGAAGCCGAGATGAGATCAGCCATGATCATATTGAATGTTGGTGCAGATTGAGGGGCTGAATGGCCTACTCCAGCTCCTAGTTCTTATGTTTGTGCACACGTTCGCACACGCATTCATGTGCGCAATGATAGTGGGGTGGGGCAGAGAATGTTTGTGTGCATGTGTGCACCCCCTATAGTGGGGGTGTGTGGGTGTCTATGTGTATGCAGGTAAAGTGCATACGCATGTGTGGCACTACCTAAGTGGCAAAGTCTAGGGAGCATCCTGGCATTGCCTACTGGGCATCAAGCAGTGCCAAGGGAATTAGAGTTAGAGGGAGTGGGCCTGAGGGAGACATATCAGTGAAGGTCTGGTGTGCTGCTGCCACTCTGCACATAGGCAGTCACAACCCCAACATGTGCCCGATCCTATGGGTGAGGGGAGAATCAGGTGATCTGGGTTACCGTGGGGGGTGGAAGGGGGTGGGGTTTGGAGACACCTGTGATCGGGAAGGTGGGGGTGGGGAGGTCTCATGCAGGGTTTCAGAGCTGGCCAGCAATCAGGAGGCCAGCAGTGTAGGGCTACTGCACACGTGCCAACCTCAGCACTAACAGATCAGCGCACGTGCAGTGGCCTGCTCAGCACTATGCTGCCAGCCTCTCCAGTAGGAATAGGCCTCACCCACTGATTTTCAGTGTGAATCTCTCTGAGGCAATGCACAGGGTGAGATTCATTTTGAAAATCCCGCAGCAGGATTTACCCCAGTTTTCAACGCAAATTCAGCACTGGGAGAATCCCAAGCTAGATGTTCCACAGAATCCCTACAGTGCAGGACACTGTTCAGCCCATCGAGTCCGCACTGGCCACAATCCCACCTATTCCAGATTCCCATAACCCCACATATCTATCCTGCTAATCTCCTGACACCAAGGTCAATTCAGCGTGGTTAATCTATCTAACCCGCACATTTTTGGACTGTGATAGGAAACTGGAGCACCTGGAGGAAACCCACACAGACACAGGGAGAATGTGCAAACTCCACAAAGACAGTGACCTGAGGCTGGAGTTAAACCTAGGACCCTGGTGCCATGAGACAACAGTGCTAACCATTGTGTCGACTTAACTGCCACTGTGAAGGCACCAAATTTTTACAAGGGATTGGGGACAAATGTTCTTTGAGAGACTGATTCAGACTGAAAAATGATACCATTACTTTTTTTTTTATTCATTCATGGACCATGGGCATTGCTGGCTGGCCAGCATTTATTGCTCATCCCTAGTTGCTCCTGGAGGGCAGCTGAGACTCAACCATGTTGCTGTGGCTCTGGAATTACATGTAGGCCAGACCAGCTAAGGACATTAGTGAACCAGATGGTTTTTTCTGATAATCAATGATGATTTCATTGTCATAAGTAGATCCTTAATTCTAGATTTTTTTTTTTTATATTGAATTCAAATTCCACCATCTGCCATGGCAGGATTCGAACCCAGGTCCCCAGAACATTAGGTAAATTTCTGGATTTATAATCTAGCAATAATACTACTAAGCCATTGCCCACCCCCTTAATTTATTTCATTATTTCTAATTAATGAAATGTTAAGACACTGTATCATATTTTCCTCATTACTCTAAACATCCAACTCTGCTTCTATTGGGATGACATTCTCACCCAATGAAACTTTATTAGTCTCTCTGATAACGGAATACTGCATTGTACAGCACAATGTCCACCCCTGGGGCAGATTCTAACTCAAGTTTCAGCCAGGAGACTCAGGCCTTTTCAGAGGTTGGGCATCTTGATCAGGAGCTGATTCTTCTGGGAGATTGAGAGAACAGGTTTAACAGATAGGGGAACATGTTCTAAGTGTTGCTGTTGCCAAATCTCCCTTGTACGCTGGAACTTAGAAACAAGGGATCGTTCTTTATAAGTGTTGGCTGTTTGGACAGAGTAAGTGTTTTGAATGGGTTTTCACATCTTTCACATGCAGTTTCAGAGAAATAGAAGCAGGATAGGCTCTTCAAGCCTGCTTCGCCATTCCTTTTGTTCATTGCTGATCATCCAATTCAATATCCTGATCTCTCCTTCCCCCCATATCCCTTGGTTCCTTTAGCCACAAGAGTTATATCCAATTTCTTCTTGAAATCACACATTTTGTCCTCAGCTACATTTTGAGGATTCCACACATTCACCACTTTCTGGTGAAGAAATTTCCTCTCTCCTAGTTAATAGGTGCAGAGGTATGGGGAGGTACAAAATCAAAGGTAAAGGAGAGTGTACAAGTGCAGGTTAACATTGAGGACGTTCAACTAGTTAAAGGGTAGAGTTAAACTAGTTAAACTAGTTAGAGGGTAGTGGAGAGGTTAGTACCATTTCGACAAATCGGGTCCAAAGACTGGCATATGCATTTCTATGTTCTATGTTCTATAAAGACACTTTACCTGAATGCACGAAGCATTCAAAACAAAGTGAATGAGTTGATGGCACAAATCAGCACAAACGAGTATGATTGAGTGGCCCGTTATGGAAATGTGGTTACAGGGTGACCGGGAGTGGGAACTGAATATCCAGGGGTATCAGATATTTAGGAAGGAGCAACAGAAAGAAAGAGGAGGTGGGCTAGCTCTGATAATAAAGGATAACATCAGGGCAATAGTGGGAGAAAATATAGGCTCTAAGGAGAAAAATATGGAATCGTTGTGGGTGGAGATAAGAAATAGTAAGGGAAGAAAGTCACTGGTGCGTGTGGTCTACAGGCCTCCAAATAACTACTTTGAGGTGGAGAGGGCTATTAACAAGTAAATAATGGATGCGTGCAAAAACAGAATGACAATAATCAGGGGGAATTTTAATTTGTATAATGATTGACACAAATTGGACGTGGTGGACTTGAGGAAGAGTTCTTAGAATGCTGTCGGGATAGTTTCCTTGAACAGTATGTTACAGAACCTATGAGGGAATTAATTATCTTAGATCTGTGCTGTGTAATGAGACAGTTTGAATTAAGAATCTTCTTGGGATGAGTGATCACAATATGGTTGATTTTCTGATACAGATGGAAATTGAGAAAGAAGGATCCCAAACCAATGTCCTCTGCTTGAACAGAGGGGCGGAACTGGCTAATGTAGACTGGGAGCACAGACTGATTGGTAGTACAGCTGAGAAACAGTGGAGAATTTTTAAGGAGACATTTTTCAGTACTCAGCAAAAATATATTCCTGTGATAAAGAAGGACTGTAAGGGATAACCAGCCATGGATAACGAAGGAAATAAAGGAGAGTACTAAATAAAAACTGGTGGGTACAGAGTGGCCAAAAATAGTGAGGAATTAGAGAATTGGGAAAGTGTTAAAAAAAACTATAAAGAAAGGGATAAAGAAAGGAAAGATAGATTATGAAACTAAACTAGCTCAAAATATAAAAAAATGATAGTACAAGTTTTTACAAATATATAAAAAGGAAGAGAGGGGCTAGAGTGAATGTTGGACTCTTAGAGGACGAGAGGGGGGATTTATTAGTGGGAAATGAGGAAATGGTTGAGACTTTAAGTAAGTTTTTTGTGTCGGTCTTCATGGTGGAGGACACAAATAGCTTACCGGATATTAACGATTGAGGGTTGGTAGGTGGTGAGGTCCTTAATACAATTACTGTAAATAAAGAGGTAGTGCTTGGTAGACAAGTCCCTGGGCCCGGATGGAATGCATCCCAGCGTACTGTAGAAAATGGCAGAAGTAATAGCAGATGCGTTAGTACTTACTTATCAAAATTCACTGGACTCTGGGAAATCTGGGCTGATTGGAAAACAGTTACTGTCACGCCACTGTTTAAAAAAGGAAGTTGACAAAAGGCGGGTAACTACAGGTTAGTTAGCTTAATGTCCGTAGTTGGGTAAACGTTGGAATCTATTAAGGAAGAAATAGCAGGACACCTGGAAAGGAATAGTTCAATCAAGCAGACGCAGCATGGATTCATGAAGAGGAAGTCGTGTTTGACAATAATTTGGAAAAAATTATAGTAAAACAGATATTTAAATGGTAAAAAATTACAACATACTACTGTGCAGAGGGACCTGGGAGTCCTTGTGCATGAATCGCAGAAACCCAGTTTGCAAGTGTAGCAGGTGATCAAGAAGGCAAATGGAATGTTGGGCTTTATCACGAGGGGGATAGAATACAAAAACAGGGAGGTCTTGCTGCAACTGTACAAGGCACTGCTGAGGCCGCAACTGGAGTACTGTGTGCAATTTTGGTCCCCTTATTTTGTGAAAGGATATATTGGCCCTGGGGAGAGTACAGAGAAGGTTCACCAGGTTGACACCGGAGGTGATGAGGTTAGCTTATGAGGAGAAATTGAGTAGATTGGGCATGTATTCATTGGAGTTTAGAAGGCTGAGGCATAAGATAATGAAGGGGCTAGACAGGATAGAGGTAGAGAGATTTTTTCCACTTAGAAAGGAAACCAGAACTAGAGGGCACAGCTTCAAAATAAGGGGTGAGGGGTGGTCAGTTTAGAACAGAGTTGGGGAAGAACTTCTCTCAGAGGATAATGAATCTCTGGAATTCTCCACCCATTGAAGTGGTGGAGGCTACCTCATTGAATACGTTTAAGGGTAGATAGATTTCTGATCGATAAGGGAATTAAGAGTTATGGGGAGCAGGTGGATAAGTGGAATTGATCCACTTCAGATCAGCCATGATCTTACTGAATGGTGGGGCAGGCTCAAGGGACTAGATGGCCTACTCCTGCTCCTATTTCTTATGTTCTTAAAACACTTACCTCTTATTCTAAAAGTACGATTCTTAGTTCTGGATACCCCTACCATTGGAAATGTCTTTGAGTCTCTCATCTAATCCTATTAGAATTTTAAGTTTTTTTGAGAAACCGTCTCACTCTTCTAAATTCCAATGAAGATAATCCTAACCGAGTCTCTCTTCATCTGCCATCCCAGGAATTCAGCCTGGTAAACCTTCACTGTACTCCCTGTAAAGCAAGGGCATCCTTTTTCAGATAAGGACACCAAAATTGCACAATTATCCAGATATGGTATCACCAATACCCTATATAATTGCAGTAAAACATCTCTATCCTATACTCAAATCCTTTCACTATGAAGGCTAACATACAATTTGCCTTTTTTACTGCCTGCTTACCTGCACACTTACTTTCAGTGACTGATGCACAAGGACACCAAGGTCTCACTGAGTACCCACCTCTCTCAATTTACACCCATTCCAGTAATAACATATCTTCCTATTATTGCTACCAAAGTGGATAACCTCACATTTATCCACATTAGATTACATCTGCCCTGCAGATGCCCATAATCAGCTGGTCCAAATTATGCTGAAGCATTTTCACATCCTCCTCACAGTTCACCCTCCCACCCAACCCAGTATCACCTGATAATTTAGAGATAATGTATTTAATTTCCTCATCCAAATCATTAATATACAATGTGAAAAGTTGGGGTTGTAGTACAGATCCCTGTGAATTTAGAGATACACCTGGCAGTATTTAGAGATACTCCCTTGGAGTTTGGTGTATGGAGGGACACACAGAAGAATTTATCAGGACTTCCAGTGGTTTGGGGGTAATTAAAGACGC
Organism: Sphyrna mokarran; assembly: GCA_024679065.1. Classification (NCBI taxonomy): domain Eukaryota; kingdom Metazoa; phylum Chordata; class Chondrichthyes; order Carcharhiniformes; family Carcharhinidae; genus Sphyrna; species Sphyrna mokarran. The sequence goes on from JAGIQG010000023.1 coordinate 37,517,361, forward strand.
TCCCCGGGCTGGGGGTGAGGTACTCAGAGACGCTCGCCAGGTTTGGGGGGACGGCATTTGGAGACGCTCCCCGGGTTGGAGAAATATTTAGGGGGTTATTTAAGAGTATTTAGGAGGTATTTTCTTTCTCTTTCTCTCCCCCGACCCCATACCTGCGCTGCTGTCCGTCTCTAGGGAATCCTCCTCCTCCTCGAACAGTTTGTCCACAATGGCGGCCGTTTTTTCTTCCAGAAGCTTCATCCTCCCACCCAGGAAAGAGCTCGATGCCCGACGATCACACCGCCTCAACCCGAAACTTCAACTCCACATAGGCCCCGCCCGGCGAAGGCGGAGATAGGGAGGGGCTGAGTGGAAGGGGGCGGGGCTGAGGGGAGGGGGCGGGCGGGGCTGAGGGGGAGGAGGCGGGGTTGAGGGGAGGGGGGCGGGGTTGGGGGGGAGGGGGCGGGGTTGGAGGGGGAGGGGCTGAGGGGGAGGGGGCGGGGCTGAGGGGGAGGGGGCTGGAGGGGGCGGGGTGAGGGGGGGAAGGGGGGAGGGGGAGAGGGAGGGAGGTGGGTAGGGAGGGAGGGGCGGTGGGGAGGGGTGGGGGAGAGGGACTTGTGTGGCACAAATGTTACTTATCATTCAGCCCATGTTTGGATATTGTCCAGTTAGGGGAACTGAGTGACCTTGGCAGGACCTAAACTCAGTAAGAAGTCTGACAACACCAGGTTTCATTGAGCAAGTTATTTCCAAGGAAGTGCTGTTTGACAGCACTGCCAATGACTCCATCACTTTACTGAAGACTGAGAGTGGACTAATGGGGCGGTTATTGGCTGGATTGGATTTGTTCTGTTTCTTTTGTATAGGACACAACTGGGTAATTTTCCGTATTGTTGGATAGATACCAGTGTTGTAACTGTACTGGAACAGCAACTTCTGGAGCACGTCATTCCAGAATATTACCAAGGTCCATTGTCTTTGCAGTATCCAGTGCCTTCAACTATTTTTTGATATCATGTGGAGTGAATCAAATTGGCTTAAGACTGACATCTGTGATGCTAGGGACCTCTGGAGGATGTTAAGATGAATCATCCTCTCTGCACTTGTAGTTAAAGATGCTTTTAGCCTTATCTCTTGCATTGATGTGCTGGGCTCTCTCATCATTGAGGCTGGGAATATTTGTGAAACCTCCTCCTCCAGTAAGTTGTTTAATTGTCCACCACCATAGATCTGGCTGAGTTGCAAAGTTTATATTTGATCTATTTGTTATGGATCACTTGGCTTTATCACTTGTTGCTTATGTTGTTGGGCACACAAGTAGTCTGTGTTATAATTCACCAGGTTGAATTCACCAGGACCAGGACATCCCTTGTTTAGGTATGCCCGGTGTTGCTCCTGCACTCTTCAATTGGCAGAAAGAATAAAAAGGTTCTATATTACTTGAAGGGAGAACAGCAGCAGAATTCTGTGGTGCAGAGGGAATTAGGTGTTGTAGCACCAGTCACAAAAAGCTATTCTGCATATACAGCATATAATTCAGAAGGCTAATACATACCGTTCTTTATCATGAGAGAAATTAAACATAAATGTGCTGACCTGTGAATCCACCTCATTGTTCTCTGGGACAGAGTGTTTGGAAATGCTGGTGGCTGAGTGTGAATTTTTCAATTTGCTTTTTCTTCTCTCTCTTTTTGAGTGATTTTTGCTGCTGTAGTTAGTCCTGGGGCTAGTTGGGAAGGAAACCGGGGAGTATTAAAAGAAAGTGGCAGTAGACAGCGGGCAGTGTTGGGAGCGGGCAGTGTGAGTGAGTAGGGAAGCAGAGTGAGAGATATAAGGGCTTTGGCTCACGGGGCTTGGGCGACAGCAGGCTTAGGCACAGTGCGCTACTGGTTTTTCCATTGGAATTCACACCTCCAAAGGTGGTCATGACAATGGCAGGGATTAAGGGAAGATGCCTCACCTGTGTACGGTGTCATATGTGGGAGTCCCTGGAGGCAAGACGTCTCCCAAAAGTCCACATATGCATCAAGTGTTTGGAGTTGCAGCGTCTGAGGGCTCGGGTCAAGCAACTAGAGCAGCAATTGGAAGATATGTTTTTAGTCAGGGAGAACGAGGCAATCATGGAAGGGAGGCAGAATAAGGTGGTGGACCCGGAGCCTAAGGGAGGGTGGGGCCTGACCCTTACAGGTGGATTACTGTCAGGAAGGGGAAAAAGGAGAGGGGAGACAGTCCAAAGACTACCACAGTGGCAGCCCCCCAAAATATCAAGAGCGGAGGGGTAAAAAAGACAAGGCACGAGGACCAGAGTACCTCAAAGGAGAGGAAAGGGGCGAAAAGGGAGATAGTGGTGGGGGATGGGAGGGTTAAAGGGATAGATAGGCACTTCTGTGGTCCAAGGCGGGATTCCAGGATGGTAGTTTGCCTCCCTGGAGCAGGGGTGCAAGATGTGTTGGACAGGGTAGAGGGCATTTTGAAGGATGAGGGGGCCCAGGCGGATGTGATTATTCACATAGGAGAGAAGGATGTAGGAAGGAAGTGCAGGGAGGATATATGAAGGCAGTTCAGGGAGTTGGGCGGTAGGCTGAAGAGCAGGGCCACCAAGGTGGTGAACTCAGGGCTGCTTCCAGGCACGGGTAATAGCGGAGCCAGGAGAAATGAGATCCTACAGCTGAATGAGTGGCTGAAGGACTGGTGTAGGGCAGAGGGTTTCGTATTTGTGGATAACTGGGAAGTCTTTGTGAAAGAAGGGCACCTATATAGAAGGGACGGGGAACACTTGAATGGGAAGGGCATGAATATCTTAGCTGGGAGGTTAGCTGGAGTGTTTTGGCAGGATTTAAACTATTATGGAGGTGGGGAGGGGCTGAGACCGAAAGCTGGGTAGAGAGCGAGATGGGAGATAGAATAAGCTTGGATGAGAAGAGACGCACCAGGGAGAAGGAGGTTCCGAGTGGGCTCGGAGGTCTGGAGTGTGTCTGTTTCAATGCGAGGAGCGTAACGGGAAAAACGGATGAACTTAGGGCCTTAATGTTTGTGAGGAACTTGGATGTGGTTGTGGTGACGGAGACGTGGTTAAAGGAAGGGGAGCAGTGGCCACTGAACATTCCTGGATATAAGTGTTTCAGGCGTGACAGAGGAGGGTCCAGAAGAGGTGGAGAAGTGGCGTTGTTAATTAAGGAGAGCATCACAGCGGTGCAGAGGGAGGACAATACGGAGGAGTTAGGAGTGGAGTCATTGTGGGTGGAGTTGAGGAATAGAAAGGGAGCGATTACTATGCTAGGGGTTTATTATAGGCCACCCAACAGCCCGTGGGTAGTTGAAGAAGGCATATGTAAAGACATTTTGGATAGGAGCAGAAAGAACAGAGTCGTTATAGTGGGAGATTTTAATCTCCCTAGGGTGGATTGGAAAGTACCTAGAGCTTCGGGTTTGGACGGGCAGGAATTTGTAAAATGTGTACTGGAAGGATCGTTGGAGCAGTATGTGGCAAGCCCGACTAGAGAAGGGGCTATATTGGATTTAGTTCCGAGTAATGAGCCAGGGTAGGTGGTTGATGTTGTAGTAGGGGAACATGTGGCTAACAGTGACCACAATTCTGTCTACTTTAGGATACAGATGGAAAAGAATGCTTGTTGCCCTAGGGGCAGGGTGCTGAATTGGGGGAAGGCTAACTACGGTCGGATTAGGCAGGAACTTAGGGAAACTGATTGGGAACAGTTGTACGAGGGTAAGCCCGCGCTAGGCATGTGGGACTCTTTCAAGGGAATACTGAAAATGTTGGAAGATAAATATGTGCCGGCCAAGAGGAAAGATGGGAAAGGTAGGATTAGAGAGCTGTGGATTACTAGGGATATTGAGCACTTGGTTAGGAAGAAAAGAGAGGAGTATGATAGGTCAAAGCGGCTGGGAACCGAGACAGCATTGAAGGAATATAGAGAGAGTAGGGGGGAGTTAGAAGGGCAAAAAGGGGGCATGAAATGATTTTGGCGGATAGGATTAAGGAAAATCCAAAGGCTTTTTACTCCCATGTTAGGAATAAAAGAGTGGTTAGAGGAAAAATCGGACCTCTTAGGGACAGAGGAGGGGAACTGTGCTTAGAGCCCAAGGGAATGGGGGAGATCCTGAATGAATACTTTGCGTCGGTATTCACGAAAGAGAGGGGCTTGTTGACAACTCCTGTCTCTGAGGGAGCTGTGGACCAGTTGAGGGAAATATCCATACCGAGGCAGGAAGTGTTAGAGCTTCTAGGTAGCATTAAAACTGATAAATCTCCGGGGCCTGATGGCGTTTATCCCAGGCTGCTTAGGGAGGTGTGAGGTGAAATTGCTGGGCCTCTGACGCAAATCTTTGTCTCCTCCTTGACACAGGTGAGGTCCCAGAGGACTGGAGAATAGCTAATATTGTACCGTTGTTTAAAAAGGGTAGTAGGGATAACCCTGGAAATTATAGGCTGGTGAGTTTGACGTCAGTGGTAGGGAAGCTGTTGGAGGGGATTCTTAGAGATAGGATACATAGGCACTTAGAGCATTGTGATCTGATTACGGATACGCAGCATGGATTTAAGGGGAGGTTGTACCTTACAAATCTGGTAGAATTTTTTGAGGAGGTGACGAAAACGGTGGATGAAGGGTGAGCCGTTGATGTCGTCTATATGGATTTTAGTAAGTCCCTCATGGCAGGTTAGTTGAGAAGGTCAAGGCTCAAGGGATACAAGGACAGGTAGCTAGATGGATAAATACCTGGCTTGGTAATAGGAATGATGTAAAGATGCCGGCGTTGGATTGGGGTGGTAAGAACTCAGTAAGAATTTAACAACACCAATTATTAATCCAACCGATTTATTTGATAGTAAAAAAGCGAGCTTTCAACACTCCCGTGTCTTCCTCAGGCAAGTGCAGTGTTGCAGTGAAACACTGCACTTGCCTGAGGAAGACACGGGAGTGTTGAAAGCTCGCTTTTTTACTATCAAATAAATCGGTTGGATTAATAATTGGTGTTGCTAAATTCTTACTGAGTTCTTGGTAATAGGAGACAGAGAGTAATAGTGGAAGGGTGTTTCTCTAGCTCGAGGTCGGTTACTAGTGGTGTGCCGCAGGGCTCAGTACTGGGACCTCTTCTATTTGTAATATATATAAATGACTTGGAAGAGGGAGTAAGTGGAGTGATCAGCAAATTTGCAGACCATACAAAGATGGCTGGACTTGTGGATAGTGAGGAGCATTGTCAGGCAATGCAGCAGGACATAGGCTGGTAGCTTAGGCAGACAGATGGCAGTAGGAATTCAATCCTGATAAATGTGAGGTGATGCATTTTGGGAGAAAGAATGTAGCGGGGAGGTATATGATAAAGGGTAGACCTATTAAGAGTATAGAAATGCAGAGGGACCTGGGGGTTCAGGTGAACAAGTCTCTGAAGGTGGCAGAGCAAGTGGAGAAGGTTATGAAGAAAGCATATGGTATGCTAGCCTTTATAGGAAGGGGTATAGAGTACAAGAGCTGGCCTTTAATGTTGCAGTTGTATAAAACGCTGGTTAGACCTCATTTGGAATACTGAGTCCAGTTCAGATCGCCTTACCACCGGAAGGACGTGGAGACTCTGGAGAGAGTGCAGTGGAGGTTTACCAGGATGCTGCCTGGTATGGAAGGTCTCAGTTACGAGGAGAGATTAGGCAAATTGGGGCTGTTTTCCTTAGAAAGATGTAGACTTAGAGGAGATCTAATAGAGGTGTACAAGATTATGAGGAGTATAGATAGAGTAAATAGGGTTAAGCTTTTTCCTAGGATGGACTCAAATAGCACGAGAGGACACCGGCTTAGGGTGAGGGGGGGTAAGGTATAATTTGGATGCTAGAGGGAGTTTTTTCACAGAGAGGGTGGTGGGGGCATGGAATGCATTGCCAAGTAAAGTGACGGAGGCAGGTACTCTGGAGTTATTTAAGAAATACTTAGATGGGCACATGAACAGAATGGGAATGGAGGGGTATAGAAAACTGATTTAAAATAGGGATCATGAGCCTGGGGAGTCCCTGGGAAGTGTGTAAATAGATGATGATATTGATGTACTTGTTTTTATCCTACAGGTGCTTTGGTCCACCTTGTTGTCTAACAAGGGGCATACACGCGATGGGTCGTGAGAGGGCTGCTCTTGGATCTTTTTCGAAAGTATTCTAGTGCTTCACGTCGTTAATGTACGCTTGACCTGGACCATTTGATGGGCAACACGACAGCTCAGTGACTATCGCTGTGCTGTGCAGATACATGGATTTGGGCCTGTGTCTGTGGAAGTTTGCGCATTCTCCCCGTGCTTGCGTGGGTTTTCTCCGGGTGCTCCGGTTTTCTCCCACATCCCAAAGATGTGCTCTTAGGCTAATTGGCAAAACAAATTCTCCCTAAATTGTCTCAAATTTGATTTTTAGTCCATGGGTCTATAAACATGGACAGGGATCATGCGTAGAGGTGGGAACATCGGGGTGGTGGCGCGGGCTCGTTGGGCCGAAGTGCCTGTTTCCCGTGCTGTTTTGTTCTTTGTTCTTTATGCTTCAGTTACACAGGGCATCAGAGAGGCCACATCTCAAAATGTTGCACACAGTGTTGGCTTTCTTATTTAAGGAAGAAAGTGGATGTCTTGGAGGCATTTCTGAGGAGATTTTGCTAGATTGATACCTGGAACGAGTGTGTTATCTTATGAGGAAATGTTGGGCAGATTGGGCTTCTTTCCATTCAAGTTTAGAAGAGCGAGAGGTGACTTAGTTAAGTCTATAAGATGGTCTCAGCAAGTTGCAGAAATCATATGCAGGTGTAACAGGTAATAAGGAAAGCAAATGGAAATTTTGGCATTCATTATCAATGGGAAAATGTAAAAGTGCTTTTGCAACTGTATACGGCATTGGTGACACCGCATCTGGAGTACTGAACACTGTTTTGATCCTGTTACTTGAGGAAGGATTTAAATGTGTTAAAGGCACTTCAGAAAAAGTTCACCAGATTGATTCCAGGAATGAGAGAATTGTCTTACAAAGAGAGATTGAACAGTTTAGGCCTTTACTTGCTAGAGTTTAGAAGAATAAAGGAAGATTTAATTGAGATACCTAAGATGTTAAAGAGGATGTTTCCCCTTGTTGGACATTCTAGACTTGGAGGCACTAGTTTTAAGCTAAGGGGAGGCAGATGGGAAAACAAAAATGAGGAGGAATTATCTCAATTAATCAGGCATGATCGTACAGAAGAGCAGAATAGGCTCGAGGGCTGAATGGCCTACTTCTGCTCTTAGTTCTTATAAGAACAAAGAACAAAACAGAAGGGAAACCGGCCCAATGAGCCCGCGCCGTCACTTCGATGTTCCCACTTCTACCCATGATCCCTTTACATGTTACATTACACATGTTATGGATTTGGGAGGAATGTTTTCCTGGGCTTGCAAAATCTCACTAAGTGTCCTGGCTGGAGACAATATACATCTCTTTAACCTGTGCTTAAGCCTCTCTCCACTCACATTACCTGTAAAGATTCTCATTCCAACTGTTATTTTGTAAATTGAGTTTGTGTCTTTATATGCGTGTTTGTAAACAGAGCTCCCACTCATCTGTTGAAGGGGCAGCAGTCCAAAAGCTAGTGTCTTGTGAAACCTGTTGGAATTTAACCTGATGTTGTGAGACTTCTTAATGTATTTCCCACAGCCCAATGGCAGCATTTCCACATCAGAGGTTAGAAGTCAGCGATAGGGGCTGGCCTGAGGAAGTAGGGATTCAGAGTGTTAGAATGTAACTGGTGACAAATTTATATTGGATGTAATGCGACCAATGGGAACAAGATGTATGGGTCAGCTGACCCAATAAACTATGGAACCAATTACAGAGTGATGTAATAATCACTTTGCTAATTCATTATAAATGACCAGTTAATTCATTATAAATAAGGAACTATGTAGAATTGTGGGGAGCTTGGAGTGGCCCAGGGCAAGGCCCCAAGTTTGAAGTAACGATTTTTTTTATTAAACCCTTTCTTTGATTTATAAGTTGCAGTAAGTTTTGTTGTATTTTCATTAGGTGCATTTTGAAGAGTTCTTTCTGAAGAAACATTGGTAGCAGAGGAAAAGCCATTGTAATGTGGTGTTTGTTTTTGAAGAAGTGCTGCAACCATGGTAGCAGGTAGAAATAAACCATTGGGATTGGATTGTCTTGCTGTCTTTTCAGCTGCTGAACCATATTGGTAATGGAAAGCAGAGGTGAAAATGTGGACCCTTTTTATTAAAATACTAAAAAAAAAATACGAGGTATAGCATTAGCTTTGTCACTTCCAATTAGGAACAAGGTAGGAAGCAAAGTATTTTCTGATTGGACATCAGATGCCCTGAATTGAGAAGAAAGGCTGCCGCTTCTGCCACGATATTTAGATAAATTTTACCAGAAAGATGAATTCTTGGAAATCTATAAAGGGTGGGTGATGTTTGACAAGATTAGGAGACAGGATACTCAGTCCATGGAAGAGTATATCACAAATTTTGATATGGGCCGTAACGGCTAATGAAATTTAATTTTTGGAGATTCCAGACGCAGTACTGGTCTTTAAGTTGTTGGACTGTACATGTCTGTCGCATGTGGGATATTCTTTTATTAATGATTGGAATACAATTAAGGGGAACTGAGCCCTTCTTTGATCAAATGGCAGCATCATTAAAAAAGTTTTTTGGGAAATGATCCTTCCCATCGCCTTGTTAAATGCAGACCAAAATGCCATAGTGACCAGAACGGAAGAGTCAATGGTAATTCAAAGGCGTGCCAGACCAAATGGTACGCAAAAGCCTTTAAACAGAGACAGTTACGTTAATAACAGACTTTGTGTCAAAATGGAAAAGAAGACACTCATGGGAAGCTGATAAAAAATGTTAAATTGAAGGAATGCTAGAGGGATTGTGAATCGCTGTTTCCAGGATGATTTCCCAGACCACTATATTGTTAACTGTCTGAAAAGAAGAAATCGTGTATCCAAAACCATAGGTGATACAGAATACATGGAAACCAACAGTGATGAGGATAAAGACCAGGAAGACATTGTTTTGGTGGTAGAAAGTTGAGTGCCATAATGAGCATCCTGATGATGGACTCTTTCAACTGTGCTGTTTTAGATAGTGGATGTATGTCCATTGTCTACAGCCAAGATTGGCTAGATTGTTAGTTAGGGTCTCTTGATCACAAAGACCAAAAGAAAATAAAAGAACATGATAGTTTCACCTGCTTTAGATTTGGAGATGACTTCATTGTATCATCCCCCAAAAGGGTGATACTGCCTTGTAAGATTGTGGGAATCAGTTTATTTATAAGTACAGATGTAGTTTCTAGTGATATATGTTTGTTGTTAAGGTCTGCAATGAAGAAAGCTCAGATGACCATTGATTTGAAACAGGATAAAGCTGTAGTATTTGGGAAAACTGTGGATCTACATTTTACAAGATCTGGTCATTATTGTCTTCCTTTAAGTTAACTGAAATTATCAGACCAAAGGAATTATGAGGTATGAATGTCGCAAACAGATAACAGCATGATGAACAAAAAGATTATTCTGAAACTGCATATGCAGTTTGTTCATCCAAAACCACAGACAGCAATGCTGCAGGATGCAGGTGTACTGGACAAAGGGTATAATCTCATCGAATAAATATCAGCCCAGTGTGAAATTAGTATAAAATATAGAAGGACACTCGTGCGACCAGTCGTGACTCTATTCTTAGCACAAGATTTTAATGATATAGTAGCAATGGATCTAAAGATATGGGACAAAGGTGTCTATCTTTGTGGACTTTGTGGACATGGCCACATGGTTTAGCATATCCATGCTGATTTACAGCAAAGATAAAAAGACCATTATAGATAAAATTATGACCCACTGGATTGGAACAAGATTGGGATTTTTGGCAGACAATGGGGACAAATTTGCAAATGATGAGTTTCAAGATATGTGCGAAAATTTGAATATTGTAATAATGTGCACCACAGCAGAGAGCCCATTCAGCAATGGCCTCTGTGAAAGGAATCACACAATTATAGATGACATGTTGTATAAAATTTTGGCAGATCAACTGGGCTGTAAATTGCAGGTTGCATTAGCATGGGCAGTACACATGAAAAATTTGTTACAAATATTTGGGGCTATAACATATATCAGTTGGTGTATGGGAGGAATCCAAAGTTGCTGTCAGCAATAACAGATGCTTCTCGCAGCGCTAGAAGGGACAAGCATGAGCTTAATGTTTTCTGCACACTTAAATGCTTTGCATGCAAGGAGAAAAGCCTTCATTAAGGCTGAGGTTTCAGAATGGATAAGAAGGCCCCTAAGGCATTGCATAAGACCATCAGGGGTATAATTCGAGAAAGGGGATAGGATCTACTATAAAAGAAAGAGCAAAAAGGAATGGAGAGGATCCGGGAAAGAGATAGGAAAAGATGGCAAGGTCATTATAGTACAACACACTAACCAGACAGTGCGAGCCCACTCTTCGAGAGTAGTGGCACTTGGGTATGAACTTGGAGCAGCTGAGCAAAATGCAGAAGTGCAGGAGGCATCTTGTACTTCTTATGCACATACCCTGAGTTATTATGAGGAGCAGTCAACAATAGATTAAAGGGAATCTAACAATCAACAAACTACAAGTGAAGCTGCTACTTCAAAGGTTCAGGAAAGTACAAACACTGCTTAACATACAAGAGTGAGAGCAAGAAACCAAAGCTATAGATTGGGAAAATGGGGTGGACAGATGGAAACAAAAAAAGCGAGACCTAAATCCTGAGGATGAGACAATAAGCATTCATGAACCCAGGAAAAAAATCACGAATCTGTGACCACCCGGTGATGTGTCAACAGAGCAGCCTTGTCATAAACAGACATGGAGGTAGAGCCGGAGTTTAATGAGGAAGGCTAGGAATCAAATCAATGATAGGAATAGGAGTAGAAGCCCTAGGATAGGAAATATTGATAGCTGCAGAAATAAGAGAGGCCAAACAAAGGGAGCTGGACAGATGGAGGGAATTTGGGGTTTACACCAATGTATCAGATAAAGAACAACCTGCTTTGTTCCATAGGTAGATTTGCACAGAGAAAGTTTCGCCAGATGGAACATATAAATCGAAAGCCAAATTAGTAGCTTTGGTTATGAAGAACATCTGGATGGAGACGCATTAGAATTGATTCACCCATAGCAGTGAAAGTGACACAACTATTTTTCATTGTTTCAGCATCTCATAATTGGATGTGTAAATCAATTGATATCAAAGCAGCTTTTCTGCAGGGCAAAACATTTCAAAGAAAAATATTTTAAAGCCATCCAAAGAAGCAAGTAATATACAGGGATATTTGTGGAAATTAAATAAATGTGTATATGGGTTAAGTGATGCATCAAGGGTTTGGTATTTCTCTGTACGTTCTATATTGCTGTAAAATTGTTGTGACCAGTTAAAAGCAGATCTAGCAATGTTTTACTGGAAGGCTAAAGGAAAATTAGCTGGAATTTTTATAATGCATATGGATGATTTCCTCTGAGGTAGCACAGAAGAATCTGAAAAAAAATTAATTGTGAAGCTGAAAACAGAATTTAAAATAAGGAGTTAAGTAGCTGGTGCTTTTCGATATCTTGATATTTGACAATGTAATGATTATTCATTGGGACAAGGCGAACAGGCCAATGAGAAAGAAATAGAGCTGTTGAGGAGTATGATAGGACAGCTAAATTGGCTATGCACACGGACAAGACCAGATGGGAGCTATAATGTATTAGAGCTCAGTAATATGTTGAATTGTGTCACAGTCAGAGATCTTGGATATTAATAAAACATTTAAAAAGTTACAATTAGAGGAATGTGTAATTAAATTCCCAGCACAGGGAAAACCGAAAGATATGAAATTGGTTGTGTTTAGTTATGCTTCACATGCCAGTCTACTAGATGGACATTCAGTTTGTGCTGGATTCATAATATTCCTGGCGGGTAAGGAAGAAAAATGTTGCCCCTTGGCCTGGGAAGCAAAGAAAATAAAAAGGGTAGTCAAAAGTACTATTGCGGCTGAAACCCTGGTGTTAATGGAGGCTTTGGATAAGGGAATATATTTGTCAGACTCATTAACTGAATTATTTGTTATGGGCACATCAGCTTAGAAAGTACCAACTGAGTGTTATGCAGACAATGCTTACTCAAAAGTGTAGGAAAAAAAGATTAAGAATTGATTTGGCTTGCATTAAGCAAATGCTGGAAAACAAGGAGGTTTCCAAACTTAACTGGGTTTATACAAGTCTACAAAAGGGATGCAGGTACTGGAAAGTTATTAAGAATACTGGAAGATGGTTGTCGTAAATTATTTTGAAAAAAAAATTGAGAAAGGAAATTTGTTAGAATATATAAATATTTGTTAGAATAAAAAGTTTATTTGGGATTTTATGTGACCAATGGGAACAAAATATAAGGGTCAGCTGACCCAGTAAACCATGGAACCAATTATAGAGCGATGTAATAGTCAGCTGACCAGCTGATTCACTGTAAATAAGGAACTATGTTGTATTGTGGGGAACTAGGAGTAGCCCAGGCCCAAGTTTGGAGTAATGGTGTTTCGTTGTTAAACCCTTTCTTTGATTTATTAGTTGGAGTAAGTTTTGTTGTATTTTCATCAGGTGCATTCTGAAGAGTTCCTTCTAAAGAAACATGGAACACCAGCGATGGGGTGTTGCTGCACTGGCCAGTGATCAGGAGTTGGCAGTGTGGGTCTACTGTGCATGTGCCAATCTCAGCTCTGAGTGGCTTGCTCAGTGCTCTGCTGCCAGTCTCTCCAACAGGAATAGGCCCTGCCTCCAGTTTTCCAGAGTAAATCCTGCTGAGGCACTCTGTGATGTCTGGAGTGTCGGAGATTCATTCTGGAAATCACACTAAAAATATTGGTGGGATTTACCCCTATTTTCCTGCAAACTGGGGACTTAAAAATTTTTTTGGCAACATCCCGGCCATAGTCTTTTTCCCAGGGAAGGGAAGTTGAAAACTAGAGGCGTGGGTTTAAGATGAAAGGGGAAAGATTTAGAAGGGCCCTGAAGGGCAACTCCTTCATGCAGAGGGTGGTGCATTTATGGAATGAGCTGCCAAAGAAAGTGGTTGAGGCATGTACAATAGCAACATTTAAAAAGCATTTGGATAAATACATGGATAGGAAAAGACTAGCTGGGAGGTCATCATGGTTGGCATGGACCAGTTGGGCTGAAGAGCCTGTTTCCACGTTGTATTACACCATGACTCTACAATTCTACGGTCAGTGCTACCAGGTCATGTTTAGATACATATGTGACAGGTAGATTGGTGAGGATCAGGTCACATAAGTTTTTCCCTCTTGTGGCTCCCTCACCAATTGCTGCTGTCCCACCATAGTAACTGTGTCTTTTAGGATCTGATCTGTAGTGATGCTACAGAGTCAATCTTGGTGATGGATATTGAAATCCCCACCCAGAGTACATTCTGTGCCACCTTCAGTGCCCCCTCCAAAAAGTTCAACATGGGAGGAGCATTGAATCATCAGCTGAGGTGAGCGAGGGGGGTGAGAGATGGTGGGGGAATGTTAGTGATAACCAGCTTGATGTTTTCTTGCCCATGATGAGACATACTGAGATTTGGAGACAATATTAAAGACTTGCATGGCAACTCCTTCTTGATTCTCTAGTCAGTGGGACAGGACAATCCACGGACAGTGAAGGTGATATCTGGGTCATTGCCATTTTCACAGAATTTCACATTATAGACAATGTCAGGTTGTTGCTTGAGTGCTCTTTTAACACGTCGTCAGTTGTTGGTAAGGAGGGCTTTGCAGAGTCAACAGTGCACTATCATCATTTCCTATGCCAAAGTCAATATGGGTGGTGTTGTCCAGTTTCATTTCTTTTTAGAGGTTTGCTACAATTGAGTAGCTTGCTAGACTATTTAAGAGTCAACCACATTGCTGATGCCAAACCACATTAAGAACTTTCCCTAAAGGGATATTTGTGAACCAACAAACGACAATGCTGTCTTGGTCACTATTTACTGAGATTAGTTTTTAATTCCAGATTTCAATGCCGTGCTGAGATTTGAACCCAGTTACCTCAGACCTCTGCATTATTAGCCTAGTGACATTACCAAAATGTCACTGCCTCTGCTATGATTAATAGAACTTTTGTTCAGGGTCTACGCATTACCTTGTGCAGTTTCTCTGGCAACTTTTCACCACAGGATGTTACAGCCAACATAACATAGCACAAACTTGCTAATGATAGAGATCTGCAATGTATGTCTGTGGTGACTAGTGACAATTGACAGTGTGATGTTTTGTGTGACAAGTCCTGAATATTTTGCTCACTGATCTATACTTGTGTATGGTGGTGGCTGCTGGCCTTTATCTTGACAAGGTGCTTGTTCTCAGCATGTTCATTCACATCAGCATGTATATTCACAAAACTCACTTTGAGATGCTGTATGATAGTGTCACAGGGACATCTGTCATTAGCAGAGACAATAATATTGTTCCTCAGCAGTACTGACATTCTCTGCTGCTGAGTAGATGAACAGACAGCACTACAGTATTAACATATTTAATTCAGGCAAGCTAGTCAAGACATCAGCCAAAGTGGAGGTAACTTAGCAAACTGTTCACCACCTTGAACCTTTGAGCAAAGATTTGGGGCCAGTCTTTGGCATCAGGGGATGGACTGCAGGCAGTCCGGGAACTCCCATATGTGTCTGAAAGAATTGACAAACCACATTGCTTTACCACTGACTTAATGGAGATGTTCAAAATGTTGAAACATTTTGATAGAGTTTTTATAGAGGGAATGTTTTCTGGTGTGAATTACCCAATGAATGCGGAACTCCACTACAGGGAATGGTTGAAGTAAATAGCAAAGATGCATTTAAGACAAGTTAGATAAGCATCTGAGAAAAAAGTGAGCCAAGGATTAAGAAGATTGATGAGCACTCAATATATTTAAAGCGGTCTGATTTTCCTCAAAAAAGCACCCAAGAGATACTGAAAGAATTACTTTCCAAAAAATATACTTTTTAAATAAAAGTACATGATATGATTGTATAAAATTCAAATAAAGCTGTTTCTTTCAGGTACCTTGAGCTACCTGACTACATTTACAATTATGGTTACTATTTACAAGATTCATTACATGTCAGACATAGAACTTGAGGGGTTTTTACCCAGTTTCCAGCCCCTCAGTGTACTATGGCAGAAAGACTTTCCCCATTAGAGGCAGCCTCTCCCAAGTTTTACTGCATCCATCAGCAGATAGTCTTCAATGTTGCAATGTGCCAGTCTGCAATACTCAGTTGTGGTTAACTCTTTACACTGGAACATCAAGATTTGGGAAACCATAGAATGTTTTTCAGGAGGTTAATTGTCCTCCAAACACTATTGATGTTAACTTGGTAAGCTAGAGAACAGATTCCTGTGTCATTGAGCTACTTGAGTCTCGACAAAAGTCACTAAATCACTTCATAGATGTTTGCAAAAGTGCATTCGAGAAGGAGATGGATGGACAACAGTCTCTTCCCATCAGTGACCTCGAGAGTAATGTGATGAGGAAGCAAGACTTGTGTTTGCAGGAAGGATCTGCTGGAAGGGTGTTTCTCACCACCAGCCAGGCTAGGCCTTGATATTGGTTTGAAAATTCTGCCAAATTATTTCGACAGTCCGCCAAAGGAACCATCCAACAGGATCTACCATTTCCTTTTCCCACAGGATCTTGAGCATGTTATCTGCAGACTGTTGCCTGATGGATTTATGGTCAAAGGTGTTTTTCTGCATAAACATGTCTACAGAAGACAGGTGATATTGCATGGTTGAATATTTTGTCTTGTTCTGCGGCAAGATGGTGAGACCTCTCCATGACAACCCCATGGGTCAGATAAACCTTAGCATTTAGTGATCTCAGTATTGGTGAGGAAAGCAATGTTTTTGTCATGCACTTGTGTTTCTACTTTCAATAAACTCATTCTATATGACCAAGTGACAATAGTGGGCCTTCCAAACCTGCTGAAGTCTGGTGTTTTGTGCAGCTTGCCTGACCCATTGCCAGTGAACCCAGTGTGGGGAATTGCCTTTGCCAGCGAGGGCCGGTGCATCCTGCCCAATGAGCGGTCAAAAATACAGAAAAATGAAAGTGGGGCAAGAGGAGGACACTGAGGAAAAAGACAGTTTGTCATTTTTTAGAAAGCTACAAATTGAGGAGTGACCATTCTTCCAAAGGTACAGGCAAGGAAATATTTGAATTATCAGATCACTTATCAATTTTCAGAGACACCACAACAACTGGAAAAGTTGAGCAAGTGGACTCTGAAATGACAGTGGAACTGCAAGATATTGCTGATTCTGTCAAAGTGAGGGAAGAAAGCTACTCAGAAGACATTGCCTTATGGATGTCATTGGATATAATAGGATATATCTTACTAAATAAACCCAGAAACCTAGGTAATATGAACAATGAGTTTGAGGTTGGAGTTTTCATCAGTCTTATTTTCTGAGGACAAAGAGAAATGTGATGACAGAAATTAAAAATTAGAATGATTCTTTTCACAAATGTCTAAAGCAGCCTACTGTTATGTTTCCAAGTTATCTCCCAACACTAGTAAAGGGAAACAAATATGTGTCAACTGGAAAAGTGTTGGAACAGATATTGGAACAGACATAGCTTCATCAAATTCAAAAAAATTGCGTATGGAAACTGAAGCAAAATCCTTAGCAGAGAAGTTTGGAAAGTACAATATTGCTGTTTATATTCTTGTTTGTTTACTTCAAAGAATGAGGAACAAGTTGAGACATGTTTAATGCATAATTATTAGCCCCTGTTAAAAGTTTTGTGAGGGAAGTTTGAGATGGCTAAAGCTCGGTGAAAGCAGAGGCACCAACATTAATGGAAAATATAAGTTTCCCAAAAAAGTCTGAAGAAACATATAAAACAGTAAGAAGTCTCACAACACCAGGTTAAAGTCCAACAGGTTTATTTAGTAGCAAATGCGACGAGCTTTTGGAGCACTGCTCCTTTGACAGGTGAGTACATAAAACATGGCAAGTTATTTTTGCTGTGTTTTATATAATCACCTGATGAAGCATATAAAACACAGCAATTTTTTTTTATGAAACATGAGACAATGAAAACAATTCAAAAGGAAAAAGAAAATCATTGAGACTGTTAATGTTATCAGTGACACCATAACGGTGTAATTGCAGAGTAGAAGTGAATCTCTAAAACAAAACTGGATTTATTTTGCATCCTTTTGCCAAGTAGCGTGGACAAAAATGCTAGAAGCCACTGCAGTAATTCTACCTGGAGGCTAAAGACAAGCATCTTTATAAAAATTGTGAGAGGAAGTTAACTTTTATTTTTGAAACTGAATGAGAGTCTGTGAGATATGACAGTGTCTGTATCTTGTTGATTGGAGAATTTGCTTCTGCATTGGCTCATTCTCAATAGATCCGAACTATGATGCATGAATCTTTTGAAAAAAATGTTGCAGGCAATGTTTTTATTCACTATACAGATCATTCATAATGCTCCATTAAAATGATCTGCCAAAGGACCTGACCATTCAAAGTGCATTGCAACATAGCTTCCTTTTCTTTATAGATCATGAAGTGCATAAAAAATAAACCCGGGGGGCAGGGGGAACTTCCTCGTAAACCTGCTTCTGGGCCTGGCCAAGGAGATCCATAATAGATCCAGGCAATGGAATTCCAAAGGGTTCATCTAAGCTGACTGTCTGCCCCTCTACCATGGCTACATTTGTTGTCAGGTAACCTTTGAGAGGAGCACCAAGGAAGGGGTGGGGGAGGTGGGGTGCATCATCACCCACAGGAATAACATTTTGTTTTAGTTAGCTAAGTTTCATTTGACATTTAGTTTCACAGTCTCACCAGGGGTTATCATTCCTGTCAGTTTTGTTTAGTTAAAAGAGCGTGAAATAAAATGAAGAGGTAAGTGCATTTACATTATTCCTATAAACGTGTTTCTACAAGTGAAAAGACAGTGATTCATTTGTGTGTTTTTGTGGCTTCCACTTTCAAGTTCTGGGGCTGGGGGTGATGGGGATGGGGTGATACTCCAGAAAGGTGAACACAGCACCCCACTAACTGTACATCCATCTCTGGCATAATAGGGGACTGAATCTCTGATTTTTTTTTATATAATGTTATTCTTTTCTCCAGAGTTACAAAGCCAATGCTCTGAGTGCACTGGGCAAATCTTAATCCAACTCTTTGCTGCCTCCTAAATCGAACTAAATCCAATTCAATCCCCACCAAAGAAGCAAACAAGATCCAAATTAACAAGGTAAGGCATTACTCCACATCTTGGTCTTGATCTGATGCTTGATCTCAGCCAAAAGACTCAGAAGTGATCTAAATTAATGTTTCAGGCACATAAATTTAAAAACTTAGGACAGTTTCCTTTATTTGTCTGTGGGATTTTAGAAATGCCGCCTCCTTTCCTCAATTGCTCCCATCCAGTCCTGGGGAGAGGAAGTCTTATGGTGCAGTGGATTAGTGTCTCTGAGCCAGAGGCTCTGGGTTTGAGTCCCTTCCAGAAACTGATAGTCAAGGAATGTGTGAAGTCAAACAGGGTGAGTGTCAACTTGTAAATCCTTCCAAATATACCAACATCTGGTGGTAAGAGCAGGAGAGACTCCTGGTCAGCCATGCTAGATGAGGAGTGGCACCCCTCAAGCTATAAGCTCCTAGCGACAGACTAGCAACCCTGTTCTGAGAATTACTAGCTGTGGGTACAGATGAAAGTATGCCTTAATGCAGCACTAGTGTGGGAAGAGACTAGAAGAAGAATCATTAGGAAAGCAAGTGATCTGTCAAAGCATCAACTGGATTCAGGATCACAGAGAACAGTCCAACCTGGGTTCCTACAAGATAAACATCAAAATAGAACCTGTATGAGGAAAAGGAGGAATTAGTATTCTGGTTCACAGCTCACAGTGATGGTCTAGCCAGAGCATCAGGGGGAGCTAGATTCTCTCACACTTTACTATTGTACTGACAAGAAAAATAAGTGACATTGCCAATAACAATCACCTGACATCAACAAAATAAATCCATTTCTTGTTTGCCAAAGAACATGTTAACACAAAAACAATGAAAAGTCACAACAACATTACATAAAAATAAAAGTGCAGCGAGGAACACATCCTTTAACAACACTTACAGCAATGACAAATCCTTTACTAACATGAAAGGTGTTGAGAAGGAAGGTCTGCTAAGAATTAGAGCATTTTACGTGGTTCATTCCCCAAAACTTCAATACAATCTTTAATCCTTAATTCAATTTTATTATTTTTCAAGTTTGATTTTATTGCTGTGTGAATGGCTGTAGTTGTGAATCCCATTCTTGTATCTAACACACAGAGGTTAAAGAAGTAAAATACAGCAGATGCTGAAAATCTGAAATAAAAGTGGAAAATACTGGATAAACTCAACAGGTCCGGTAGCATCAAATAAAAGTCTTAGCTTTTATTGGTAGGGGGATTGAATTTCGGAGCCGTAATGTCATGTTGCAACTGTACAAAACTCTAGTGCGGCCACACTTGGAGTAATGTGTGCAGTTCTGGTCCCCACATTATAAGAAAGATGTGGAGGCATTGGAGAGGGTACAGAGGAGGTTTACCAGGATGTTGCCTGGTATGGAGGGCAGGTCTTATGAAGAGAGGCTGAAGGATTTGAGGTTGTTTTCGTTAGAAAGGAGGCGGCTAAGAGGGGACCTTATCGAAACATATAAGATGATTAGAGGTTTAGATAGGGTGGACAGTGATAGCCTTTTTCCTAGGATGGAGAAAGCTAGCACGAGGGGACACAGCTTTAAATTAAGGGGTGATAGTTATAGGACGGATATCAGAGGCAGGTTCTTTACCCAAAGGGTGGTTCGGGAGTGGAATGCCCTGCCTGCAGCAGTTGTAGATGCGCCAAGTTTGGTGGCGTTTAAGAGGTTAGTTGATAAGTATATGGAAGAGAAGGGAATGGTGTAGTTTGGAGGGTCATTGCTTTTTATATTGGTCGGCGCAACATCGAAGGCCGAAGGGCCTGTTCTGTGCTGTCATGTTCTATGTTCTATCTGTGGAGAGAGAAACAGAGTTAACATTTCCAGTCCGGGTGACTATTCTTCAGGGATTATGAGTGAGATTTTGTGGCCCCACTCATCTCAAAACCATAAAAACCTGTCCAAGGTCAACAGACCTTGCTGTGGTCTGCCCTGTTCCTATTCTTGTGCCAGGCAGGATGGTAAAATTCCGGCCTACTTCTCTGTTTTTCCACAGAAGCTGCCAGAATTGCTGAATTTTTCCAATATTTTCTGTGTTGTTACAGTAGATATTGTTCTATGTGGATTTAGCAGCGTACATATTGCTTGCACCTACCCAACCTCACAGTGATTCACTACACCTGCAAGTGTGCCTACTAACTCTAAACCATCCAATTATACCTAACCATATCTCACAACTATCAACTTACTCCTTCCATTGAACGTCAGAGTGTCCCAGGAATTCATACCAACATAATGCACACAGGCACACAGACACAAAATTCAAACTCATGCATTTTTACATATACACATATACTCACACCCACTCACTCTCACACATGTCCTCACAGGCCTCACTCACACATATTACCCACATACCCACCCACTCAAATCCTTTCACCCACATTGATCCCAGCCTCTTCAGGCCTTGTTGTGTTTAAGACTACTGGGCTGCTCCTGGGGTATCAGCTGGTATCTACAGGAACAGTCAATTAAGTTGGAGTTTAATGCATGGAGTTGTGATCCATAGATAGCCATGTGCAGGTAAGCACAGACCTTGACAAACACTTCACCCTGAGCTGGATGCCCTCTGTTTCCTGGGCATGATGATGTTCATTTATAAACTGTGACTTCACATTGTTTCTCTGTAACAATCGGATTTTCCTGTTGGTCACAGGTACAAAGCTGCTGAATGCTCGGCACACTGAATTTTCACTCAATTTGAACTTTTGCCTAAAGAAAAAGAAAGATACTGATTACAATTGCCTTCTCGTGAGCATACATTTCCCATGGTTGCTCTCCCCATATGCAATCCCCCACCACTTATGTGCTGTACTCACTTTGCCCTGTGTATTCCTTTCACATGAAAACTCCTTTCCCCAGTTCATTCACTCCCAGTGTACACCCATTTCCACGTATACTGCTTCTCATGTACCATCCTCATGTACTTTTATGCCTCTGTGTACATTCGTTCCATGTGCACTCTTCCTTGTCAAAATCTTGGTCTAAATATGGATGTAAGAGCTGTATTTGAGAGGTGAGGTGAGAATGACAGTCTCTCACATTAAGATAGCATTAGGAATCCTGAACAAAACTGAAGGCAAAGGAGGAAAATAAAAAAACAGAATCTCTCCAGTAGCTGGAGTGCCCCCCCCCCAGTACAAAGAAAGATTGTTGTTGTTGTTGGAGGTCAACTATCTCCATCCCAGGACATTGCTGCAGGAGCTCCTCAAGGTAGTTTCTGAGGTCTATCATGCATTTTCACTAATGACATTACCTCCATCATCAGGTCAGAATGGACTGTTCACTGCTGATTGCACAGTGTTCAGTTCTAATCACAATCCCTGAGAAGCTGAAACCCTCAATGCTCCCATGCAGAATTCAGGCTGTGCTGTTAATACTACACCCCCCACCCCCCACCTTCCCCCCATTCATTTCACTCAGGCTCCAGGCAAGAAAAATTCAAGCAAGTTCCCCAGACACTCAACAGCATTATCATCACTGAATATTCACCATTAGTATATTAGTATTCTGGAATGTCACATTTAATCTCTTCATATTCCTTTGCTAACTCTGTTTTCACAAATTAAATTTGGCCACAGTACACTCTGTTCCTTCATTATATTCATTGATATAGATCGTAAATAACTGAGACCCCAGCATCAATCCTTGTGGCATCCACTAGTTACAGTTTGACAACTTGAAAATTACTTATTAATCCTAATCTCCTGTGCCCTGTTCTGTTAATTAACCAATTCTTTTACCCACACTAATATCATCAGCTCCTTTGTAACCTTTTATATGGCCCCTTATGGAAAGATTTTTGGAAATCCTTTTGTCCATTTGACAAAGTTCCATCCTCAAAAAACTCTGGTAAAATTAACCAACACCATTTCCTTTGCACAAAACCATGTTGACTTTGCCTGATTGTTTGTATTACAGTTTTCCAAATGTCCTGCTGCTACTTCCTTATTAATGGCTTGCCATATTTTTCCAATGACTGGTGTCAGGATAACTGACCTGTAATTTCTCGCTTTCAGTCTCACTTCTTTCTTGAACTGAGAAGTTACATCTACAGTTCTCTAATCCTGGGACCTTTGCAGAATCTGAGGAATTGGGGAAGATTATAACCAATATTTCACTATCTCTGCAGCCACTTCTTTCAGATCTGAGGACACAGGCCTTCAGGTCCAGGGGAACTGTCAGCCTTTAGTCCCATTAGTTTTCTCTTCAATGTTTGTTTTAAATTCCTTCTTCCAATAGTACCCTTAATCATCCACTTTTATCTGGATGTTTTTTGTGCATCCTACTGTCAAAATCCCTGCTATTCCTTTATTAACTCCTGAGTCTGATCTCCCTTGGGGAGATATTTCCATTAGCTACTCTCTTCCTTTTTATTTACTTATAGAAGCTCAGATTGTTTTTATATTTCTTGTTGGTTTACTTTGATACGCTTATTTCTCGCATTTTGTTTAGTCATCCTTTGGATTCTGTAATATTTCTAAACTGACGCTGATCCTCTGAGCATTGTTTCCCTTTTCTTTCAATTTGACACCATAATTTATTTCCTTAGTTGGATATAGATGTTGCATCCTTCTTGCTATTCAATTTCCTAATTGAAATGGGGTGGGGGGATGGATTCTCTGGCCTCTCCGTGGCACCTTTCTTACAGCAAGAGACATGCAGCATTTGTTGGCTCCTGGTCCTGTCACTGTCAATGGGATTTTCCAATGACTGTAATCCATGCTGCCAGGAAACCTGTGGTAAGAGTGCGCCATTGAGGGGAACCAGAAGATTCTGACGGCATGAACAGTCAGAATTCCAGACCAGAGGCCCGATTTTTACCATTTTCATTCTAAAGTGCTGAATCTGGGCTCAATTCAGATCCAATTTGGAATTCTGCTGTCTGGCGCCCCCCCCCCCCACCTCCATACGCACTTAGCCTGAAAAAAAGTCACGGGTCTGAATTGCGCTGTGGGCAGGACTTAATGTGCACAAAATGATTGGAACTCTGAACTGTGAGAGCAAAATTTTGAAAATCGTCCTGCTGTCACATTGCTCCCAGGCTGCAAAAAGCAGATAAAGTGATCCAGGAGTGATGGTCCCCACAGCTATCACGCTCATCCCTACAACACATCCAGCCCCCAACCCCCCACCCCCCACTACCCAGACCAATCGCGATCCTCTGCCTCTTTCCTCCCCACCAATCGCTTGATGAGTAGCAAGTGGACTTCCCTGCCCTGTCCCCCGTATATTTCACATACAGCCGAGTACTTTGACAGTTTCATTAATCACGTGCAAATACACTATTATAGCTGTGGAATCACTTCTCTCTGCTGCCTGTAGTTGCAAAATCCACCGAGGTACGTATCCAGGCCTTTACTGAAATTGTGTAATAACCGTTGCTTGATTCAACAATCTTTGTAGCTGTGTTTAACGACAGCTGATGTTTAGTAACAGCCAACTCGCAGTAAATTCTAAGAGCTACATTTCCAAGTTTAGGAGATAATTTGGGAAATGGTAATAAGATAATTTCTACTTCTTCTGAAGTTACTGGTGTAAGGGGAGAAAACAGCAACATTCATGGCAAATGAAATATAATCTAAGTAGCATTTATAACAAGAATGATCAAACTTAGAAATGTGATGGGATAGAATTAACTCCTCCCCCACCCCCAACCAGAGAATGATCGGGCCTCCCACCACCTTCCCCACCAGACAACAATCGGCCTCCCTCTCCCCGCCTCCCCATTCCTCCTACCAGAGAATGATCTGGCCAGTCTCCCCTCTATTCCCCCTCCGCAAACCCCCCCCATCAGACAACCATCTGGCCTCCTTCTGCTCTCCCTCCTGCCCCACCAGACAACGATCTGACCTCCCTCCTCCCTCCCACACAAGCCACCACAGATATATCTGACCCATCTCCTCTTCCTCTCCTGCGCTTTGCCCCACCATCCTCTCCCACCAGAAAAT
The DNA here is from genome assembly GCA_024679065.1 of Sphyrna mokarran. Taxonomy (NCBI): domain Eukaryota; kingdom Metazoa; phylum Chordata; class Chondrichthyes; order Carcharhiniformes; family Carcharhinidae; genus Sphyrna; species Sphyrna mokarran. The sequence continues at coordinate 37,541,606 of JAGIQG010000023.1, forward strand.
GATCAGGCTTCCCAGTTGGAGTATTGTGTGTAGTTCTGGTCGCCTCATTATAGGAAGGATGTAGAGGCTATTGAGAGAGTGCAGAGAGATTTACAAGGATGCTGCCTGGATTGGGAGGCAGGCCTTATGAAGATAGATTGAGGGAGCTGGGGCTCTTCTCACTGGAGAGACGTAGGTTGAGAGGCGACCTGATAGAAGTTTATAAAATGTTGAGAGGAATAGATAGGGTGACTCTCAGAGACCATTTCCCCGAGCTGAAATGGTCACTACGAGAGGGCACAGATTTAAGGTGCAGGGAAGCAAATACAAAGGAGATGTCAGGAGTAGGTTTTTCACTCAGAAGGTGGTGAGTGAATGGAACCGACTGCCGTCAGAGGTTGTTGAGGCAAACTCACTGGGGTCTTTCAAAAGACTTTTGGATGAGTATATGGAAAAGAATAGGATAGGGGGATATAGATAGGTCTGCGGATTGGTAGATGTAATCGGCGCAACTCTGGGCCGAAGAGCCTGTTTGTGCTGTATTGTTCTATGTTCTCTGCACCCCCACCCCCATGAGAGAATAATCTGACTCATCTGTTCCCCCCCACTACCACCACCGATCTGGGTCAGACAGCCGCTGAGAGCTCTGAATTTACCTCTTCAGAAGCTGGAGCGCCCAAAACAGAGCTTTGCCGAGCAAGCCTGTTTCACGCCCAATCTGAACACACAACCACAATGGTAAAGAGGAAATGCTGATAAAGTTGGGTGGACAGTTCATTAAATTAATTTAAACACACAGCCAGTTTCACCCTTGGTAAAGTGGGCAACTTGGCCTCACGCCTGACTTTAACCATGCCCCAAAAAAGGCGCAACGCGATGGTAAAATCGGGCCCCAGGTTAATAATTATCTCTTAGTTTCATTAGCTTCAATGTGGGACTTCTTCAACTGATTTCTGAATGTTCGTACACATTCCATGTCAGTCGATGAATTCACCTTTGACACTTCAAAAAAAATCCCACCAGAATTGGGAATCAATAAATATAAAAGTGAACTGCTGGTATAGATGTGGTAGTTGCCATCTTTGTGGTTTGGCACAATGTGGACATGTCTCAACTCACGCATTTCCACAAAGCCTGCTTCATACCCTGCACCTCGTTATAAGGTACAGGGAAATAAAACATTCATTTGTACGGTGAAAAATTGAAGCTGTTTACTAATGCAAGTAGCTGAAGGTTTGCTGAAATAATGTAGAAGCAAGATTTTAGATCATAAAAAATGGGGTAGTCTTATACAAGCAAGTTCACTTATTGGTCATGCTTGTATTTAATATGAAATGGTGTTTAATGTCTTGTCCAAAACTTGTTCCTGAAACACTGTTTAACAGAACGTCAAACAAAAGACAGCTATATTAGTTTGGGCAACATTTCAAGAATGGGAACCACTGGAGGATCCTCAACACAGAGATGCTTAGGACAAGCATCTGATGAAGATGAAGGAAGATATATTTGGACAAGATCAGGGAGTATCTGTCACAGAGAGGGCTACAGATTACTGAGGCTGATGGGCTAGTTTAGAACCAATGACAATGGAATGAGGTTGCCCGTGCTGTTGTTGCTGCTGAGCTAATGGACGGGAATTTAGAAGCAGTTGTGTGAGGAGGGGCACGTGAGATCAGCTCACCAAAGCCATCTCACAAATGGGCAACTGGTCTTGGAATAATGTAAAGTTGCAGCTCTGTGACCACTCAATAGAATGAAGTGTGGAAAGCTGATTTAACACCAGGCTTTTGAAAGGATTGTTCTACTGTGTAGTAGAGTGAGATCTTTCAATGTGGAGCTCATGAGAGGTGATATCCAGGGTAGCTGCTGTTGAGTGAAGAAATTAATAAAATGAGAGATCACTCTCTCCAAATGCTTCTTACCCATCCTCCAGCCTCAGTTATCCCTTCCTGCAGCTCGGTATTGATGAAACGCTCCATGGCTATTCTAATCTGTTCAACTAATGTTGGCATTTTCTTAGCAATATACTTTCCCAATGAAACGGAGACTTTCAGTAGATTTGCTTCAATAGAAAGGTTTCCATCGGCCTTCTCTTTGCAGAATTGATTCACCGTATCAGAAAAAAGTTCACATGCCTTAACAGAGAGAGAGGAGAAAAATCACTTAACAATCTCCCAGAAATCTTATCCTCTTCTTTTAACTCCATCCACTTCCTGAGCGCCATCCCCAAACTTATCCAGAGCCCATACAGTCTTCCTATGTAAGCTGGATTAGCCCCACACCAGGAGGAAACCAGCACACCTCAGACAGTTTACTCACTTCCTGTTCTTACATAGCCAGTTGTGATTTTATTGAAAAAAAAACCCCCATTGTTAGCTTCCCCCACCCTGGCACCAATTTCTCTGACAAGAGGAAAGCAAAGGTGCTAGAGCCTGAACACAGCTGGGTTCCAGCCCTCTCATAGTCTCTGTCCCTGAGTTTATGGCAGCAAATGTGGTGGATTTCAGGGCCTTGCTGCCATGTACAGAGTTCTGTGTTACACCAGAACAATTCCTGAAGAGTGTTGAGAGGGAGAACTGGCCAACTTATCATAACTATCAACCTAGCCTAACAGTAAAGAGGGCAGTTCCCATTTCTTTGTGACAATAGCACTGCTGCCTCGCAGTGCTGGGGACCAGGGTTCGATTCCCAATTTGAGTCACTCTGTATGGAGTTTTTACATTCTCCTCTGTCTGCATGTGTTTCCTTCAGGTGCTCTGGTTTCCTCCCATACTCCAAAGATGTGCAGGTTGGGTGGATTGGCATGCTAAATTGTCCCTTAGTATCTGGGGACTAGCTGGGTAAATGCATGAGGTTATGGGGATAGAGCCTGGATGGGATTGTACTAGTGCAGACTCAATGAGCTGTATGACCTCCTTCTGCACTATAGGAATTCTATTTCACCATCATCATCCCCTCCAGCAGCGCCTAGTGATTCACAGCAGCTTAGAACTTAGAACAGTTCCTCTATATATCATTACCTGAGCAGTGGCTTGCTGAGCTGCCATTCTCTGGAAATCTCTCGTGAAGGAATCCAAATATTTCTGGTCTATCAGATCTCCAAGCTGACGCAGACGTTGACCCACAGCTTTGAGAGCTTCACTATCTACAGAGCAAAATCAAATCATTTACAAACTGGGAGGAGAAATAACGCTTCATATCAACAGTGGAAGCTTGACCAGAATTAATGGGACCTCTTGCCTTTTTGAACAGCTCTCTGTCTGAAGTATCATCTTTAACAATCCTTGCAGCTTTCAATATTTCCCAACAATTTCCCCTCTGAGTAGGCATACTGCCAAATCCAGTGAAAATATCCAGTAAATATACCTAGTAAATCTAGCCAGTGAATAATCTCAACAATATACCCAGTGAATATTTCCAATATAATACCCAGTGAATATACTCACTATCATATTCAGTGAAAATACCCAGTAAATATATCTCAGTGAAAATACTCACTATCATACCCAAGGAATATTCCAAATATCATATCCAATGAAAACCCAGTAAATATACCCAAGGCACATAGCAGCCTAAATGTTACTATCTGAGATGAGAGAATGCTGCATGACCTCACTCCCATCTACCTTGCAGTACCCTTGACTGCTCTTTCAGTTCCTCTGAAAGAGTGCAGAAAAGATTAAGACACGAGTGAACATTACACACAAGCCGCCTGACAAAGGCTTGAGTGCAAAAACCAAAAGGTTTTTGTTTTGCAAGGAGGAAGTTGAAACCTGGGCTTCAGTGCAGCAAAGGCCCAGCTCCTGACTCTGTAAGTTGATTTTAATTCTAGAAGTTTAATTCTAGAGACTAATTCTGGTTTTACACTGCCTGAGTAAGGACAGCCATTTTAAAATCTGTGATGGACAGAGGTATTGAAGGTCAAGTTTCTTGTTCCAAAGCTTATTTGGGTGAACAAGTAAAGTTTTGCAACACCAATTTTAAATCCAACCAATTTATTTGATAGTAAATCCGCGAGCTTTCGACACTATCTTGTGCCTTCGTCAAGCAAATGCAGTGTTCTGATCTGCAGAGGCACTCGTATCCACACAGACAGTCACAGATTGCTGATTAGAATGCGAATCCTTACATCTAACCTGCTATTCAAGTGTTAAAGTGGCTAACAATGTGTGTGAAGGGAATCCTGAGCATTGGTTAGAGAATTGTGTATTTTCTCCAGACAGCACAGTAAGTGAGGTTTTTTGCTAATCCAGGAAAGTTACGGGGGTTACAGATAGTGTGACATGAAGCCAAGATCCCTGTTAAGACCGGCATCTCTACATCTTGGGTGAACAATACAGGGTTCAGCATTCACTCTTCAGGAACCTGACTTGGCAATCTTCTGATTCATTCTGGAGCCCCCAAATCTGGCTAAACGCTGCAGCAGGTGAGATCGTGAGGTCATCTTCAAGTCAGTGAAAGAGCCGAGCAGCAAGGCGCCAGTCATCCAAAGCCCCCACCATTCAAATACTTGAGTGATGTCTCAAAACATCTCCGGAGAAACCACACCTTTTCACCAACTCATGGACACCAATCAAAATGGGAGGAGGAGTTGTATCTTAAAGGGATTTTAGTCACTAAAAGGAAGTGGTCTACCTTTTGTTTTCACATTGGCCTAAAGCAGACTCAGGTACACAGCCCTCCAGCTTTCTGTTTGTGTTCATGTGCCCTCATGTGCTGCAGATTAATGAATCCACAGTGCGTTCATACAATTCGGGCACCACATATAAAGACACTGTTGGGAGAGGTGAGATCAAAGTGGAAGGGAGAACTAGCACAGAAACCTCTGACCAACTGATCCAGCTGTGCCAGCAACACCAAGCCACACCTGGTAGACAGTGTATCGAACTTAACAGGTTAACAACCTTACCAGAACCCATTGAACAAAAATGGAAACAAATCATGATCAAAACTGAGAGACTGGTGAATATTATCTCATTTCAATTTATTCAATATTTCTTTTGTATTTATAGTTATTTTGTTTTGCAAGTTATTCCTATTAAAATGCATAATGCTGCACTTGTTTCATACAGAATTTAACTTGTACATTGTTTTTTTTCTGGATTATAAATGTCTGAAAGAATCTAACACTGGCACTAACATTGATGAATATGCTTCACTGAAAGTTATTTCATTGAAAGTTGAGATTTTCAAGGATGATTTTAAATGAGGACTTGTTGTATTTCCTGTGAATCTTTTATGATGTTGTCACTAATGAATTGTGCCTGATTGGCACAATACAAAGTCTAAGTTAGCTTTATCTTGAGTTACTTTCACAATACGTTGGTTCATATTTTCCTGGAACATTCTCTGAAATTACTGTGAAATTCCCCTAGTCACCACACCTAGATGTACAGAAATTGCAAATCAACATTGGCTTTAAATTGAGGGGTGGTAATTATAGGACGGATATCAGGGGTAGGTTCTTTACTCGGAGGGTAGTAACAGCGTGGAATACTCTGCCTCCAGCAGTTGTGGCAACTTTAAGGTCAGTGGATAGGCATATGGATAACATTGGATTAGTTTAGGTTAGAGGGCCATTAGATTGGTTCCACTGGTTGGCGCAACATCGAGGGCCGAAGGGCCTGTACTGCGCTGTAATGTTTTATGTTCTATGTTGTGTCTCGTGAAGGCCGCCTTGGAGAATGCTTACCCGAAGATCGGAGGCCGAATGCCCGTGACCTTTGAAGTGTTCGCCAACAGGAAGGGAACAGTCTTGCCTGGTGATTGTCAAGCAATGTTCGTAACCATCTCCACACCCCTACTTCTTGCCTTCAGACAACTGCGCAACCTCAAATAGATCATTGTTTGCAGCAAACTATCCAGCCTTCAGGAGAACAGTGATTACAATATCACACAACTCTGCCATAGCAACTTCTGCAAGATACGCCGGATCATTGACATGGATAACATCATCACACGTGAGAATACCATCCATCAGGTATATGGAACATACTCTTGCAACTCGGCCAACGTTGTCTATCTAATACACTGCAGGAAAGGATGTCCGGAAACATGGTACATTGGGGAGACCATGCAGACTCTATGACAATGGATGAATGAACATCGCTCGACAATCACCAGGCAAGACTGTTCCCTTCCTGTTGGCGAACACGTCAGTGGTCACAGGACAGCGCAGAGTCACTGAGCAGAGACTGATAACCAAGTTCTGCACACATGAGGATGGTCTTAACAGGGATCTTAGGTTCATGTCACACTATCTGTAACCCCCATGGCTTGCCTGGGTTTGCAAAACCTCACTTACTGTACTGTCTGGACACAATATACATCTCTTTAACCTGTGCTTAATGCTCCTTCCACTCACATTGTCGGCCTCTTTAAGACTTGAATAGCAGGTTAATTGTAAAGACTTGCATTCTAATCAGTAATCTGTAAACTGAGAGTGCTGTTAAATGCTCTGTCTGTGGCTGGAACTCTCCCTTCACCTGACAAAGGGGCAAACCACGAAAGCTTGTGAGTTTACTATCAAATAAATTGGATGGACTTAAACTTGGTGTTGTCAGACTTCTTACTGAGCTCTGATCTCCCCAGTATCAACTGCTAGCACATGGCTGTTTGAAGTTGATCTTGCCTGTATTACATCCTACCTTCTACAGGATCGTCAATGCAGCGAAAACCGATGTCAAGATCATCTTCATCTTGCAGCAGGAAATTCACCAGATACTCTGTTTGTTCCTCAAACAGTGTTTGTGCTGCCATTTTAGAAGCAGGAAGTTGCAGTGTGAAATGTTTCCCTTTGTAACTCACTCTTTTCAGAGTTGCTGCTGTATGGTTGGAGGGCTGTTCTCTCTTACTCCTCCCCTATGAGTCATTGTTTTCTTCCACTTTCAGTAGGCACGGACATGCCAATAGGCAGATAGGGTAAGGTTTGATTGTTGCAACATGTTGACGAAATCCTGACCTTTAATTTACCTGTTGTTATCGAAATTAGCATGTATCAGGTTCTTGACAGGCTAGCTTGAGTATCCTAGCTTTTATAATTCCTTACTCTCTCACGGATCCTTACCCTAGCTCCTATAATTCCTTACAATCTCATAGATCCTGTCAAGTATTATAATCTCTGAAAAACCAAAACTTTAAGTACAGATATGCATTTCCCAGTGACCAACCCAAGGATTATGTGAGAAAAGTTTACATTTTAACACCTTCGCAAATTAAAACTTCACTTCAACTACACATAGTTATACAAGCCAACCAATACAGTGGATGGCATTTTCTGGTTCCCCATGGCATTTTCCAGGGAGAAGGCAGTTCGCCAGTGGTATCTTCCAGTCCTGCCACTGTCTACGGAATTTTGCATGACTTACCCACTGTTGCCAGGGAATATGCCATAGGATGGAGTGGGGACGGGGTGAAGGGATTGGGGGAGAAGTCAGCATTGGGAGGTGGGATGGTGGGATGGTGGGTGGGGGGGATCCCATCAATGAGAGAGGCTGGAAAATTCAGTGCATTAACTTACAGAAGAGGTATTTCCCTATTAAAGAACAAAGAACAAAACAGCACGGGAAACAGGCCCTTTGGCCCAACGAGCCCACGCCACCACCCAATGTTCCCACCTCTATCCGCAATCCCTGTCCATGTTTATAGATCTATGGATTAAAAAACAAATTTGAGACAATTTAGGGAGAATTTGTTTTGCCAATTAGTCTAAGAGCACATCTTTGGGATGTGGGAGGAAACCGGAGCACCCGGAGAAAACCCACGCAAGCACGGGGAGAATGTGCAAACTCCCACAGACACAGGCCCAAATCCATGTATCTGCACAGCACAGCGATAGTCACTGAGCTGTCGTGTTGCCCATCAAATGGTCCAGGTCAAGCGTACACTAACGACGTGAAGCACTAGGATACTCTCGAAAAAAATCCAAGAGCAGCCTCTCACGACCCATCGCGTGTATGCCCCTCGTTAGACAACAAGGTGGACCAAAGCACGTGTAGGATAAAAACAAGTACATCAATATAATCATCTATTTACACACTTCCCAGGGACTTCCAAGCTCATGATCCCTATTTTAAATCAGTTTTCTATACCCCTCCATTCCCATTCTGTGCCCATCTAAGTATTTCTTAAATAACTCCAGAGTACCTGCCTCCAACACTTTACTTGGCAGCGCGTTCCATACCCCCACCACCCACTGTGTGAAAAAACTCCCTCTAGCATCCAAATTATACCTTCCCCCCTCACCCTAAGCCCGTGACCCCTTGTGCTATTTGAGTCCATCCTAGGAAAAAGCTTAACCCTGTTTATTCTATCTATCCCCTTAATAATCTTGTACAGCTCTATCAGATCTCCTCTAAGTCTACATCTTTCTAAGGAAAACAGTCCCAATTTGCCTAATGTCTCCTCGTAATTCAGACCTTCCATACCAGGCAGCATCCTGGTAAACCTCCTCTGCACTCTCTCCAGACTCTCCACGTCCTTCCGGTAGTAAGGTGACCAGAACTGGACACGGTATTCCAAATGAGGTCTAACCAGCGTTTTATACAACTGCAGCATTAAAGGCCAGCTCTTGTACTCTATACCCCTTCCTATAAAGGCTAACATACTATATGCTTTCTTCACAAACTTCTCCACTTGCTCTGCCACCTTCAGAGACTTGTTCACTTGCACCCCCAGGTCCCTCTGCGTTTCTGTACTTTTAATAGGTCTACCCTTTATCATATACCTCCCCCTTACATTCTTTCTCCCGAAATGCATCACCTCACATTTATCAGGATTGAATTCCATCTGCCGTCTGTCTGCTCAAGCTACCAGCCTGTAACTTCTGAACACAAGCAAGTCCCCCACACCATGCATTGCACCATGTTTGTCTTGTGTTGAAAGTCTCCAAGTTCCTCCTGGCTTTAACAGGACCTCTTTCTCTCCTGCTTCATGTCCTTTTAAACAAAACCTCTGCCTCTCAATCCTTCGTGCATAATCAAATGGATTTTCCATAGCTAGGTTTCATCTGGCAATTCCACAGTCCTTAAACACTTGTTAAGCCTTCTTTCTTCCAACTGGGAATGTAGCCTCACCAGCATTCTGCTCGGTGGTTAAACTGACATCAGTCTTTTTTTAACATCTGTTGTAAGACTTCTTTCCATCAGAATCTCTTAGTCTAACCAATTCCGAAAGCCCTGATGCTCAGCTGCCTCCTCTTTTGTCAAGATGTTAAAACTTGATTTTCCAGCCCCACCAGTGGTGCACCTCTGCCGTGGGTTTCACGGTGGTGAGGGGTGCATTCAATGGAAAATCCCATTGACAATAGCAGGACCAGAGTATCCTGTCACTGGCATTGATGGGCCACTTCCCATCATGGTAAAAGAGTCAGCAGTAAATCCTATGCAAATATCTCCATAACAAGCAGGTTACACGGGCTTGTCTTCAGGCACATCTCCCTGTTGAAATGTCTCCCTTTACCCAGAATTAAAGGAGATATTTTAAAATATCTTATAAAGCCCAATGGTGAGAATGAAAGGAAACTTTTCCTTGGGTTGTATGGGTAATTGAGAATCTTGTTTCTTCTCATTGCCTCATTTGATTGACAGTTGTTGCACTGATAGTGAACCCACCTTGTTTTTTACAATGATGCCTGGGCCACACAGAACTTCATACTTCAAAGGACCAAACTGGCATTTAGCTAACCCTAGCTGGGGTGTGCCAACTTTGAGTGAACCTATGTCTGATCTCCATCCCCAGCAGACCTGTCCAATCGGAATGTTTCATCTCGTCCGATATTTTATTTATCAATAATAAACAGAAGTTTGTGAAATATTGGCTGCGATTCTCCCATTGCGACCCACAACTTTTCTAGCGGGTCACAATGGGAGGTGCACGTTGCCGACCTGGGTGACTGTCTGTGTGGAGTTTGCATGTTCTCCCCTTGTCTGTATGGGTTTCCTCCCACAGTTGGAAAATCGTGCTAGTTAGGTGCAGTGACCGTGCTAAATTCTCCGTCAGTGTACCTGAACAGACGCCGGAGTGTGGCGACTAGAGGATTTTCACAGTAACTTCGTCGCAATGTTATTGTAAGCCTACTTGTGACACTAATAAATAAACTTTAAACTTAAAAGCTGCTGAACATTTCTAATCTTGCCCTTCATCTGAAGTGTGTTGATCCTCAGGTGAAATCCCCTCCAGACAGATATACTGCACCCCACCTTTTCCTAACTCCACCCTCAGAGCAGACAGCAGACCTGGTGACATTTCTAATTAAACCTCCGCCAGCTCTGATACAGGATTGGGTCAATGTTATCACTTTGAAAACAGGTTTTTAAACCAGCTTCTGTTTTTATCAGTTGTTTTCTACAGGAGAAAGACCTGCTTTCAGTTCTGTGCTGACTGATTCCACGTTTAAACTCTGTTCAGCAATCTGCAATCACAAGTTTCATTGTTTTATTGCTGCTAACCTGTTGCCTCAGCATTTACCTTAGCAAGGAAAAACCTTGTGACAGTAAGCAAGCTGAACAAATTTTGATCCACGGGTTAGGGTTTAGTTCTTATCTTTCCATGAGAAAAGGCAATTTCAATCTAATCTCTTGGTATTTATTCCAGATTAAACAATCTCTCTTTCATTTTCTTTCCCTCATTTGAATGTCCTCTTTCACTGCCTGCTGACTGATTAACACCATTAGTATTTGCATCTGACTCCATTAAAGTCACCCACAGATATCTGTGAGTGATGAAGTCAGAATCGAACCAGTGTCAGGCACAGTATAGCACACATAGTTAATGTTTCATCAAATGAGAGGTCATTTCAGGCTGAAACATTAGCTTGTTCTCTCTCCACACATGCTGCCTGACCTCCAAAGCATTTTCCAGCATTTTTTTATCCTGATTTTAGGTTTACAACATATTTTCTTTTGCTAGGTAGCAGAGTGAGCTGGTAAGATTTTAAAAAATTGCTCCCTGTAGCCAGGAGACACCAAGTCATGGTCAAACTAGCTCTGTGTCTGAAAACAATTCCGCCCATTTACAAGTATGGATCTATATTGTGTAGTTAATCTGGGCTATCCAGTGGACCTGGTTGTAACACACCACCTGATAAATTAGAACATAGAACACTACAGCACAAACACGCCCTTCGGCCCACAAGTTGCGCCAATCATACCCATACCTACTAGGCCATAAAACTATCTGTAACTAATTATTTGGAATGTGTATGGATTGCCCCTGCTTGAGTCACTAACTGTCCCCAGAGTGTGGTTAACAGCCCCTTCCCCACCCACCCCAGAACACAGGTGACCCCTTTCCTCAACCTTTAATCGTAGTGGAAGATGTGGGGTCAAAGGGAAGGGAATTTCCATGTCCAGAATTTCCTCAGCTTTGCCCTCAGGCATTCAGTCAGCTGGAGGCCAAGTGAAACTTGCCGTTTGAGTTGTCCAGGTGGAACCGGGCCATTTTAATCTTTGTGCCTCAATTGATATTGGTATTAGGCTTCGTTGGTGCTTTTCCTTGGCACCTGAGAATAATCCCATTGTGGCACTGTCCACATTAATTGGATAACCATCCCCGACTGACCTACTGCAGCAGTGCTCACAATTGTGTTTGCCTCTGTGGACTAAGGGACATAAAGAATCATGAGGGAGGCTTGAAAAGTTGAATACTGAGAGCAGTTTATTTAAGGTGTGCACTCATTAACAGTCAGGTCTGAGACTACCTACACCAGGTAAAGCAAATGAAGGCAATGGGGAGGCTGGGCTCTGGATGTGGTGTTAAGGAAAGGTTAAGGTACAGTTTGGGGGCAGGAGTGCCCTCTTTGCTTTCTCATTGTACCCATAGCCTCCTCCTTCTCCCCCTCCTCCTGCCCTGCCTTCTCATTACCCTCCTCAGACGGTGTTCCCTCCAGGTAGTGTCAAGCTCTGGAAAGGAATAGGAACAGCTTACAGTGAAGTAACACTTTTCATATCAGATCACAAGATCTGCTTTCCATTACACAACTTTGAAAAAGGAGTTTGGCTCCAGTTGCTATAGGCCATTGTGTGACCATGCTATCACTATAATTGCCTCTCTCACCTTGTTTACCAGTTTACCCTGTTGGGACAGAAGGGAGACATTACACCGGCAGCTTGGTATGCAGCTCAGGTGCGTCAGGCCTTGGAATCCTTTCCTCAGTCCAGACACGAAGCTGCCAAGCTCATTGGCTGTTCACTTTAAAAATATGTCTCCCATGGCAACAGGCCTTTATGGCTCATTTGCCTTTATGTTCCAGCAATCAAATTAATTATATGTTGAAAGAACAAAGCCTTCCCTTAAACTGCACACACTCAATTCAAATATGAATTCTTCTCTCAGTCTCTCAGAAAGGAATTAGACTTTGTAAGCTGAAACTCAGTGGGTGAGTATCTGTTCTGGTCAGATCATTGTAATTTTTGTTAGAGTCATTTTCAGTTTGCTTGGCTGAGGAATGACTGATTTGGAAATCAGTGCTTCTTCCATAGTTCCTAGTTTTCCACCATTTAGAACATATTCTGACATCTCTTCCTTTGCAAAGTGCATATCCTCACGTTCACTCACTCTGAACTCCATCTGAGATTTAAATCGATCAACACATCTTTCCGATGGCTGTTCTCAACACTTGGAAGAGAGCTTGGCGGGGGTTGGGGGGAGTATGTGGAGGTGTGGGAGGATGGAGTGTGAGGGTGTGGGGAATGGGGGTGCTGTGTGAGGGTGGGGGTTGAGTGAGGTGGGATGTGTGGGGGTGGGGGAATGGGGGTTTGCGGGGGATAGGGACGGGTTATGTGGGATTGGGTTGTGTGGGATTGGGAGTGGGATGTGTGGGGATGGGAGGTGTGGAGGATGGGGTTATGAAAGTGGGGTTGTAGGTGTGGGGGCGTCTTGGAAATTTAGCATGGCCATGCAACTGATCTGCACATTTTTAGACAGTGGGAGAAAACTGGGACATCTGGAGGAAACTCACACAGACATGGGGAGAATGTGCAATTTCCACACAGACCCAAGCCAGAAATCTAGGTCCCTGGCACTGTGAAGCACAAGTACTAACCACTGTGCCACCATGACCTTACTCAATAGAAGAGGCTAAAGTTTAGGGGAAAATGGTAGCTAGTGGCAATGTCACTGGGTTGGCAATCCAGAAGCCCAGAATTAGAAACGGTTTCAAATCCCACCATGGCAGCGGGTGGAATCTAAATGTGATTAATGAAATCTGGAATATAAACTAGTCTTAGTGGTGATGATGGTGAAACTGTCATTGATTGTTGGAAAAAAGGAGAGAAAAAAGGGGATGATGTTACTGGCTCTGTGCACTAGTCAATTGGCACAGCAAGTTGGTATGATTGCATGCCTGAGACATCATGGCCTTCTGCAGCAACATTAGAAATATTCATTCCATAAAGTAACTACACCAACCAACTATTGCTCTGAAATCATTGTTAGATTCAGTTTGTTTTGTTCCATTTATGTGTCTATATGCAGATTGTGTTTCTGGTGAGGTGATAATCATTCTGATGGGTTTTAGGCACCCATTCCAAACGTGTCTCCAGGTCAGGTTCTTGGCTTTTTTTAATTTGGTCATGCTAACATTTATTGCCCATCTCTAAGTGTATTTAAAGCCATAATGTAGAGATGCCCATGTTGGACTGTGATAAATATAGTAAGAAGTCTCACAACACCAGGTTAAAGTCCAACCAGTTTATTTGATAGTAATTACTATCAAATAAATTTGTTGGACTTTAACCTGGTGATGTGAGACCTCTTACAATATTTAAAGCACACAGTGCTGTAGCTCTGTAGCCACATGTAGGCCCAACCAGGTAAGGTTGGCAGATTTCCTTCCCTAAAGGACATTAGTGAACCAGTTGGGTTTTTACAATAATGACAATGATTTCATGGATATCAGTAGATTCTTAATTTCAGATTTTTATTGAATTTAAATGAACCAAGGTCTGCATAGTTGCAGCAAGACTTTCTTACTCCTGGTACTAAAATCCCTCACAGTAAGGCCAGTGTACCATTTACTTCTGAATTGCTTGCTGTTTCTCTTAGCCTTCAGTGACTCATGGATAAAGACACCCAGGTTCCTTTGGATACCAACACTTCCTAATCTCTCACTATTTCAGAAACACTTTGCCTTTCTGTTTTTCCTACAAACTGAATAACTTCACAATTGTTCACATTATATTTCATCTGTTATATTCCAGCACGTTCATTTGAAATATCCTTGCATTATCCTCACGGTTTATGTTTCCACCATTTTGGTGTCATCAGCAAATCCGGAAATACTACAAGAAAACAAAATGAGACTGTACTGAGATGGATGATCTCACTGACGGGACACTTAGGTGAAGGGATTCCTGTCAGTCTAAATTCCTGATAAGAATTCTTATCTTCTTTTGGAACATGAAACTTGCTCAATGACAAATCACGGCTCCCCCATCGGGTTTACAGAAAAGGTAATCTCTCTGAAAATTCCACCTGTCTGTTTCTGTAAATTCTGAATCACAGCGTCAGAGATTATTGTCATGGTGATTGCACCATATTACCAACTTACGGGTCTGAACAAGTTAACACCATCATCAACACAGATGGGCTGCAGGAAGATGGTTATCTTTCATCGAGAAATATGCTGAGTTCCTGTTTTAATGATGTTAACCATCTGCCCTGTCAGCGCACAGTGTGTAGTGGACATAAAGAGTTCAGGCATTATCAAAGTGGTAAGGTGCCATAGTGGTTAGCACTGCTGCCTCAGAGTGGCAGGGACCTGGGTTCAATCCCAGCCTTGGGTCACTGTCTGTGTGGAGTCTGCATGTTTTCTCCTGTCTGCGAGGAGTTCCTCTGGGTTTCCTGCCACAGTCCGAAGATGTGTGGGTTAGGTGGACTGGTTCCTTAGTATCCCAAGATATGAAGGATAGATGTATCAGTCATGGGAAAGATGTGGAGACGGCCTGAGTAAGGTATCCTGTCAGAGAGTCAATGCAGTTCCAATGGGCCAAATGGCCTCTTTTGTACTGTAGGGATTCTCTGAAGAAGAGCAGTGGGGGGATTTCGCCAGTGTCCTATCCAATACTTATCCCTCCACTAGCATCTACATGATGATCTGGTCACAATCACATGGCTATGTGTGGGAGCTTGCTGTGCACAAATTAGCAGTTTTGTTTCTTACATTATAGAACATAGAACATAGAACATTACAGCACAGAACAGGCCCTTCGGCCTTCGATGTTGCGCCGGCCAATATAAAAAGCAATGACCCTCCAAACTAAACCATTCCCTTCTCTTCCATATAATTATCAACTAACCTCTTAAACGCCACCAAACTTGGCGCATCTACAACTGCTGCAGGCAGGGCATTCCACTCCCGAACCACCCTTTGGGTAAAGAACCTACCTCTGATATCCGTCCTATAACTATCACCCCTTAATTTAAAGCTGTGTCCCCTCGTGCTAGCTTTCTCCATCCTAGGAAAAAGGCTATCACTGTCCACCCTATCTAAACCTCTAATCATCTTATATGTTTCGATAAGGTCCCCTCTTAGCCGCCTCCTTTCTAACGAAAACAACCTCAAATCCCTCAGCCTCTCTTCATAAGACCTGCCCTCCATACCAGGCAACATCCTGGTAAACCTCCTCTGTACCCTCTCCAATGCCTCCACATCTTTCTTATAATGTGGGGACCAGAACTGCACACAATACTCCAAGTGCGGCAGCACTAGAGTTTTGTACAGTTGCAACATGACGTTGCGGCTCCGAAATTCAATCCCCTACCAATAAAAACTAAGACTCCGTATGCCTTCTTAACAACCTTATCGACTTGATTGCCAACTTTCAGGGATCTATGCACATATACACCAAGATCCCTCTGTTCATCAACACTATTAAGAGTCCTACCATTAGACCTATACTCTACACATTTGTTATTCCTGCCAAAGTGAATTACCTCACACTTTTCCACATTAAACTCCATTTGCCACCTCTCGGCCCAGCTCTGCAACTTGTCCAAGTCTCTCTGCAAACTATAACAACCCTCTTCACTATCTACCACTCCACCGACTTTAGTGTCATCTGCAAATTTACTAATCCATCCTTCAATACCCTCATCCAGATCATTTATAAAAATTACAAACAGCAGGGGCCCCCAAACAGACCCCTGAGGTACACCACTTGTCACCGAACTCCACGATGAATATCTCCATCAACCACCACCCTCTGTCTTCTATCTGCTAGCCAATTCCTAATACAATTAGCTAAATCACCCTCTATCCCATACATCTGCATTTTCTGCAGAAGTCTTCCATGGGCCACCTTATCAAACGCCTTACTAAAGTCCATATATACCAAATCAACCGCCTTACCCCCATCCACCTCTTTGGTCACTTTTTCAAAAAACTCAATGAGGTTAGTAAGGCACGACCTACCCTTCACAAAACCATTATTACAGTGACTACACTGCATTGCCTAGAGAGCAGGCTGGAATATTCTGAGGATGTGTAAGGTGCTTTGGAATTTAGATTGTTTTTTTGTTGAGTTTTATTCTGGGTTTGCAGTTATGCAGTGCTGGAGCTACACCTCTGTTTCCAAGGGGCAGTCACTTGATCCATGTTGCTCAGATGAGGAAGTGTTTGAATAATACACGTCCTGAGTTGAAAGGAAACTACTTCTTCCCTGTATAGTCTGATAAACCGAGTCGGGGATTTCATATCAGCTGATTTACGGGAGAATATAAAGCAGAGTCAGCTGATTAAAATAGTTCAAAACTTATTCTCCTAAAGTTGCTCCTCCCTCTGACTAATCCCAGCTTGTTCTTTTAAGAGTGCTGTTTGATCACACATCGAGACCAGTACTGTTCTTAACAATCTAAATACAAAACAAGGTGCATATAGATATCTGACATAGTCCAAGTATTTTGACATCAGCCTTCCTACAATCAAGGGCCAGAGGATTTGTTCTGCACAGCTTTAGTGACACAGGTAAGCTTTCTATAGATTTAATTTTTTTTAAATGTCTTTCTCTGTAGTTTGCAAAGTTTCTGTAGTGCATTCCTTGTACGGTAAAACTCAGTAAAACCGAGTATTGATCTGTTCACAACTCCATCGACACATACTTACCCCCCTGGTAATAACCAATAGGTCTTTATTTAAGGGAAATCCTTGAGTACCAGAGGGCAGGACTTATTCCTTTTTGGAACAACACAAATTCACAATTCCAAGAAGAAGTTGCTGTAAAATGATCAGCAGTCAGGAATAACCTGTCCAGGATGGGGTCTCTGGTGCCTGTCTGACAATGGAGATGGAGCCTGAAAATGCAGTGTCATTTGTGATGGATTCTCATTTATGTTTGTTTATTTTTTCATGCATTACTAGCAAGGCCAGCATTTGTGACCCATCCTCAATTTCTCTTGAACCAAAAAATTTAAAGTTTATTTATGAGTATCACAAGTAGGTTTACACTAACACTGCAATGAAGTTAGTGTGAAAATCCCCTAAGTGTCATACTCTGGCGCCTGTTTGGATACACTGAGGGAGAATCTAGCATGGCCAATGCATCAAACCAACAATTCTTTAAGACTGTGGGAGGAAACTGAGCACCTGGAGAAAACCCACACATGCATGGGGAAAACATGCAGACTCTGCACAGATAGTGACCCAATCTGGAATTGAATCCAGATCTCTGGTACTATGAGGCAGCAGTGCTAACCACTGTACCAACGTGAGTAATGATGAGGTTATCCATGTTCACTATTATTACAGAGCAAAACGTGGATATATGTCACCGTGAACATTGTTTATTATCCTTGACCAAAGAATCCAGATCACTGCGCTCACATTTTTTCAGTGCTTCATAGAAGCTGAAATTTTGAGGAAACATTGAACCTGAACATTGGCCAGAATATAACTGAGATAGAGCATGAGTTATCAACAGAGTCCATTCAATGGCTTAGCGTTTTCACTGGTTACTCTAATCAGTGAAAACTGCCCAAGCGAGCACAGAAAGTCTCGGAATTTCAAGGCAGGTTACGTCCAGCATTGAGTGATCTTTTGCATTTGTTTGATAAACATTGCACTGAAACTAGCTACACCCCCTCCAACAAAACAAGTCACCGTGGTGATCTGCTGCTAACGAAACCTGTTTACTTTCAAAATGACTTTTAACATTGTTATTTTTAGATATGACGATACCAGTAAAGATGTTTTAAAAGCTTTTAAGTGTTAAAAATAAAAAAAATGAAATAGTTGATTGCAATGTTGAGTTTTGGATTATTTGTTTTTAAAGACTGTTTAAAATCAGGTTATTCACAGGTGATGTGTTGGAATGCTTATGTTTTGAGATAAATTATTTTCTTTAAATGTCTGCACATTAACGCTTAAATATATCAGAGAATATTTTCTAATGCGAGAGAAAGCCGTCTGAGGACACGAGAAGACTTTGGCTGATGGAGAGCTAAGAGAGGACACGAGAAGACTTTGGTTGATAGGATTAAGGAGAATCCTAAAGCTTTCTTTAGATATGTTAAGAATAGAAGATTGGTTAGGACAAGATTAGGGCCAGTCATAGACAGCAGTGGGAAGTTGTGCGTGGAGCCTGAAGAGATTGGAGAGGCACTGAATAAATATTTCTCTTCGGTATTCACGCAGGGTGATGTAAATGTAGTTATGGAGAACACTGAGGTACAGGGTAGCAAACTGGAAGGTATCGAAGTAGATAGGGAGGATGTGCTAGATATTCTCGAGGGTTTGAAGTTGGATAAGTCCCCTGGGCCGGACGGGATTTACCCTAGGATTCTCTGGGAGGCAAGAGAGGAGATTGCAGAGCCTCTGGCTCTGATCTTCAGGTCGTCGTTGGTTACGGGTGTGGTTCCGGAGGACTGGAGGATAGCGAATGTGGTCCCGTTGTTCAAGAAGGGGAAGAGAGACCTTCCAGGGAATTATAGGCCAGTGAGTCTTACTTCTGTTGTGGGCAAAGTATTGGAGAGAATTATTAGGGATAGGATTTATAGTTATTTAGAGAGAAATGAATTGATTGGGGATAGTCAGCATGGTTTTGTGAAGGGTAGGTCGTGCCTTACTAACCTCACTGAGTTTTTTGAAAAAGTGACCAAAGAGGTGGATGGGGGTAAGGCGGTTGATGTGGTATATATGGACTTTAGTAAGGCGTTTGATAAGGTGGCCCATGGAAGACTTCTGCAGAAAATGCAGATGTATGGGATAGAGGGTGATTTAGCTAATTGGGTTAGGAATTGGCTAGCAGATAGAAGACAGAGGGTGGTGGTTGATGGGAGATATTCATCGTGGAGTTCGGTGACAAGTGGTGTACCTCAGGGGTCTGTTTTGGGGCCCCTGCTGTTTGTAATTTTTATAAATGATCTGGATGAGGGTATTGAAGGATGGATTAGTAAATTTGCAGATGACACTAAAGTCGGTGGAGTGGTAGATAGTGAAGAGGGGTGTTATAGTTTGCAGAGGGACTTGGACAAGTTGCAGAGCTGGGCCGAGAGGTGGCAAATGGAGTTTAATGTGGAAAAGTGTGAGGTAATGCACTATGGCAGGAATAATAAATGTGTAGAGTATAGGGCTAATGGTAGGATTCTTAGTAGTGTTGATGAACAGAGGGATCTTGGTGTATGTGTGCATAGATCCCTGAAAGTAGGCAGTCAAGTCGATAAGGTTGTTAAGAAGGCATATGGAGTCTTAGCTTTTATTGGTAGGGGGATTGAATTTCGGAGCCGCAACGTCATGTTGCAACTGTACAAAACTCTAGTGCGGCCGCACTTGGAGTATTGTGTGCAGTTCTGGTCCCCACATTATAAGAAAGATGTGGAGGCATTGGAGAGGGTACAGAGGAGGTTTACCAGATGTTGCCTGGTATGGAGGGCAGGTCTTATGAAGAGAGGCTGAGGGATTTGAGGTTGTTTTCGTTAGAAAGGAGGCGGCTAAGAGGGGACCTAATCGAAACATATAAGATGATTAGAGGTTTAGATAGGGTGGACAGTGATAGCCTTTTTCCTAGGATGGAGAAAGCTAGCACGAGGGGACACAGCTTTAAATTAAGGGGTGATAGTTATAGGACGGATATCAGAGGTAGGTTCTTTACCCAAAGGGTGGTTCGGGAGTGGAATGCCCTGCCTGCAGCAGTTGTAGATGCGCCAAGTTTGGTGGCGTTTAAGAGGTTAGTTGATAAGTATATGGAAGAGAAGGGAATGGTTTAGTTTGGAGGGGCATTGCTTTTTATATTGGTCGGCACAACACCGAAGGCCGAAGGGCCTGTTCTATGCTGTGATGTTCTATGTTCTATGTTCTATGAATATGCTGCTTTATGGCAGATTTTAGGTTTCTGGTTATACAAATGAGGTAGAGCAAAAATGTGTGTAAAAGCAAGATCACAGAATCCCTACAGTATGGAAGGAGGCCGTTTGGCCCATTGAGCCTGCACTGGCAACAATGTCACCCATCCCTTATCTCCATAACCCCACTTATTTACCCTGCTAACCCCTTGACACAAAGGGGCAATTTAGCATGGCCAATCAATCTAACCTACACATCTTTGGACTGTGAGAGGAAACCGGAGCATCTAGAGGAAACACATGTGCAAACTCCACCCAGACTGTGACACAAGGAGTTGAACCCGGCACTGTGAGGCAGCCGTGTTAACCACTGTGCCAAAGTCTGTTCTGAAGACGAGTGAAATTTTGAGCTGAATGTGTGACTGGCTGGCTGATTGCTCTGAAGCAGAAAATCTGCATATTTAAGTTTCCTTACAATGAATGTATTTTGTTTTTATTAAAAGATCTCTGACACTAAACTAATGGAGTCAGTGACCGAAGGCCATGTCAATGGCTGCCATGATCCTGCAGAGAATGTCCTCAGTATGAAAGTGAGTGGTCTGAAGCCCAGGAGAGTGGTCGAAGTCTATATCAAACGCAGTTTAAGTCTGAGAGAAGATGGTGCGAGGCAGAAGGAGTTAAAGTGGCAATCTCTTCCAACAAAGATCCCAATAGGAAGGGTGATCCACAGAGAAGGGACTGTGACAAGTGAACTGGCAGTCCATAGCAGTGTGGGCCAAGCACGTAGAGATGAGCCAGACACTCCGGTTAGCAACAGTGTTGAGCCAAACATGATGAAAGAAGCCAGCAAGGGAAGGAGCAAGGACAAGAAAAAGGGGAAAAAGTCACAAACGTTCTGGGGAAAGATTGCCAGTTTTCTGTGGAGAAAGAAAGGTGAGGAAAAAAGAGACGAGGGATATAAAATTTCAAAGGAATCTGATCTTCAGCAAGGGGAACGTCCTCTGGAAGAGATGAGAGATCAGCCTGACACCCAGGAGGCACCTGAAGGCTTCGTCAGTATTCACAAATCCAAGAGTAGACGGAAAAATAGTCTCCGGAGAGTTTTCTCCTTCAAGAGGAATAATCCTGAAATTAAAGGCTTTGGATCTGGTGGCTCAGGAGCCAGCAAGAGTAAAGCAGTGCGACCCAAACATCTGGATCTCCAAGATATCTCCAAGCCCAGGCCTAGGACAGCAGGTAAGACATGTTTGAGAGCACCTCCTGCAGGATAAATATCCTGGAATCAAGCAACATCTAAAGCCACTAATTAATCAAATAAACTTTTTTGATGATTTCCTCTTCTAATTTGAAATATTATCCCTGGTAAATCATTCCTTGAGTCCTCTTGTGTAAACATTCAACCTAAGTTCCCCTCTGATTCCAAATGTTGTCCTTGTATCTGGTGTCCTTTTGTCCTCAGATATTTCATCATAGTGAATCTACATTCTGTCTGAATTTCTTAGAATCCAGAAAAGTTGGGTTTGATCACAGGAGCCAGTCCCTCGAGACTGCATCTGTTATTCAACGCAGTCATGGTTGGTCTGCACCTCAGATCCCTTTGCTGCACGTTCTGTCAATACTAACAAACGACTCTGTCTCTGTCTCTCCTCACTGACTCCTCCCATCACCCCTTCCACCACCAACACTCAAAGCCTTTGGAAAGAGAGTTCCAGCTACTGTTCCGCTATGCTTAGCAGTTCAAATTCTGATGTCACATAATTAAAATCCAAAATCTTTCCTTATCGTTTAAATTGCCGATCCTTTCGCTTGATCCCTGTGGCTGTTGCCAACCTTTGTCACATAAGGTAATCTCTGGTTTTCCCAGATCAAGAAATTGCTGATTGATATCTAAGATATAAAAGGTAGATACACTCTTGGGTTTAATGTTGTCATTGACTGTCAGCAACAATCCAAACATTTGAGGGAAAATGAAGCATTGCTGCATACCACAGGGTTTAAAAATACCAATTCTTCACATGTGGACTTTCAAAATGTTAGCAAAATAAGGGTAGTTTAAAGGGATTTCTATTTCTATTGGTAAACAAAAGAAATAAGGAATAGTTTTAAGTGGATTTCATTTAATCTTTCTGTGCCTGGAAGAGTAAAATCTGTTGGATATGCGGGGGTTAGTTTCAATTCTAGCTGTGATTCTATTGTAATTAGAGAAGGCTATGGTGAGAAGAGTAAATAAACTAGCGATAGATGCTTAGTAACTGGTGCCTTGTAAGGTAGAGATCTTTTAAGTTTTAGTTTGGCAATTTGATTGTATTTGAAGATAGGTAGTAAGAGAGGAGACACCTCTCACAGCTCTACTAGAAGCAGTTGGATTTAGAAGGCCAAAAAGGAAGTCTCTCTCTTTCTGTCTCAGTCTTGCTAGAACAAAAATCATACTATGGAGTAATGGTTAAGAAAACAGAGGTAAAGAAGGGGAGAGGGAAATGGATATCAGACTTTGGTTCATGAACATCTTAAGGCACAATTTTCAATTGCAGAAGGTTTAAATTTAGAGATGATCCAGAGGCTGGATTAGCTCAAAGAGCTGTGATGCCTACAAGAGTGAGAGAGAGAGAGCGAGAAAGATCATTGAAGGATTTAAGAATGAGGATGAAAATATGTTAATGGAGATGTTGCTTGATCAAGATCAGAGAAGTGATGGGTCAATGATCTGAGCTGGGAAATCATCCGCAGAGTTTCTGATGATTTTGAATTGATGGAGGTTGAATGGGGATTGACCAACTGGGAGAGACCTGAGCGAGGTGCAAAGTTCAGGCAGAGGGCAGCATTAGAGGCAGTTTGGTCAGGTGGACAAGGGGAAGAGATGCAACAGGTTGTTTCAAATTTAACAATAAAATAAATTAATTGGTCTCCTTGCCATTTGTGTTGGAGGTGAAAGTGGACAATGCAGGATTAAGGAATTTAAGAAGGCAGTTTGCAGTGGAGAATAGATGTCATGGGTTATCTTGGCATTCCAGGATGATTCAGTTTTAACAGGTAACAGCAGGTTATATGAGTTACGAGCAGGAGGAGTCAGATGTTGGCAGGAGATGGGCAGAACTTCTGCTATCCCTCCACAGATTGCATTTCCAGCCTTCATCACGAATGAACTATCTGCTCCTCGCTGATCCAATCCCAATTCTAAAACACCCGTTCCCAGCCATGGCACCTGGGGAGGTTGGAGGCACAGTGGGATGTTGAGATTGGATCCATCCAAATATCCAACATTTGTTAGTATGTTGGAAATATCTGGAACAAATTTTGAGTGGTTTTCTTCTTTAAAGTGACTTCTGAGTTTCTTTACATCTCTTTTGAAATAGAATGGAATGGAATGTTTCAGACTTTGTTTGATCACATTAAATGCCTGAAGTCATAGATAAGCAAAGACTTCTTTCTAATATAAAGTAGTATTGCAAATTGTTTGTGCAAAATATGTCCAATAATATTTGTTGTCAGTGCCAGTGTGAACACTTCCCCGCATACAGAGGTTGTGTACTTTTTGAAACTTGGTCAAGCATTCATAAAAGACTTAACTGTAATAATGGCCCTGGGTAAAAGTCAACGAAAGCTCATTAAAATTGCAGGAACAGATGGTAATCTTTAAAAGCCACACCGGATGGCCTGTCAATCAATGCACTTCAGCAGAGAGTGTGTTTTGATATTTTAACTGTCAGCTATAGCTTTTCATGTTTAAAGGCCTGAATGTTTAAATAACTTCAAATCATGAAATTTAAAAATAATGAATCTGCTGTTTGAGTGTTTATGCCTCCTCTATAAATTTGAGACTCCTACACTGAGGCTTTGTTTGAACTTAGCACTAATTTCAAATGGACCTGCTGAGTTCAAATTTCTTACCTGTGTGATTTCCTTTCCCCTGTGGCCAAAAATGGGATCTGCAGGAAATTAGGGCAGGGACTCGATATCAAACCTTGTCCACCATTTTTAAAAGCTTCTGGAGACTTAGTCTGACTCTAACTTAATCCTAATCCTAAACCATAGTATTCCATTACAGAAACCTGACTGACTATCAGTGGCAATGTGGGTTCACTGTTCACACCCAGAAGGGGAAAGATTTATCTGTACAGAGTGTGAGGTGTTCATTGATTAGGAAGGCAAGTTAACAAATTCCTTATGATTCACATTCTGCTTCTGACAGTAAGTTTATCAGTGTTGAAGTATCTTTGGATTCAGATTGCGCATTTTTACATAGCGTGAAAATACACTATGTGCTGAACCACAACAGTTAAAGGAACAGCTTCTCTCAGTCTATGGGAAAATGACCCCTGCAGGGTGATAATGTTCATTTGTGAGGTTTCTAACAAAACCACTTATTAGCAGTTGTGTAACTAATGGCAACAGAATGCCTTCTGACAAGTTTGGAAATCTATCTTGGTGGGATTGTATCAAGTTTAAGATTTGATAGAAATATATTGTTATGGGTGGATCTTTAAATTAAATCCATTGCACAGTTCACTTTAACTGCAGAATCTAGCTGTTCAATTCATTCCTAGAGGATTTGCTTTCTGATTGAGAACGCATAGGTTAGAAATATTGAGTAAATTTATTGCATGATCTTTAAATAATGTTTAGCATCCATGTGTGGAAGAGATTAATTTCAATAATGTACAATCTTCCTGACAGCAGGAATCCTGCACTGACCTCTCCTACATCTTCTAATTCTGCTTTTCTAAGTGTTTCCTGTCAAACAAAAAGCCACTTTGAAGCCAGTGTAACTTTTGTGTGTTCCAGACCGAGACTCCGAGCAGTTGTATGAGCAGGTGTCCGAGGAAGTGGACCGGTTTGTCCGGACATTGGAGTTGAGTGAGGAAAATGAGAATAATCTGAATGGTAAAAGCTTGGGAGTAGAATCTGGAACAGAGGAACAAAAAGAATCTGGTGAGTATGTGACATAGTAAGAAGTTTGACAACATCAGGTTTAAATCCAGCCAATTTATTTGATAGTAAACTCGGGGTTTGCCCTTCGTCAGGTGAATGGAGACATATGTGTGACATACCATCGTCACCAAATGGACAAACTGAACCTCTGGCTTGTGCCCATCAAATAACTATTCATACACCAGAATAAACGTCTTGTAAGAAGCTGTCCTCAGTGTACAAAGTTAAAGTTAATTTATTAGTCACAAGTAAGACTTACATTAACATTGCAATGAGGTTACTGTGAAATTCTCCTACTTGCTACACTCCGCTGCCTGTTCGGTCAATGCACCTAACCAGCACATCTTTCAAAATGTGGAAGGAAACTGGAGCACCTGTAGGAAACTTACACAGTCACGGGGAGAATGTGCAGACTCCACACAGGCAGTGACCTAAGCCAGGAATCAAACCCAGGTCCCTGGTGCTGTGAGGCAGCAGTGCTAACCATTGTGCTACTGATTCAGAATGGAATTAGAAGCAAGCTTTGTATTAATGCAGTTTCAATTCAGCTACACAAAGCTTTCCCAGACAGACCAGTTACTTCATTAGCTTCTGGTAGTGATAGGAACATTAAGAAAGATGTTGAAAATGTAAATCATTAGTTAGTTTAGTGTATTGACTGTTCTGCAGTTGGAGGCACCTCTTTCAATAAACATCCAAATGGAACTCTGTATTCATTCCAACGATATCAGTTAGAGTCATGTAAAAATTGAATGGATTCACCCACTTTTGATGTCATGGCCATTTGCCATTTCCACTGTGGCAGCTGTGGTTTGGTTTGCCTTGTTTGAGTTATGTGATTCTAGGTTCAAGTCCCAGTCCAGCATTTGAGCACAAAAATCAAGGCTGACTCTCTAATGAAGTACTGAGGGTGTGCTGAACTGTCAGAAATGCCACCATTTGGCTGAATGTTAAACCAAGGTTCTGATTGCTTGCTTGGGTGAAGGTAGAAGAAGCTGTAACACTATTTAGAAGAAGAGCAGTATCTTTGGGGAGGATGGTGGTAATAGCATTGGACTGACAATCCAAACATTCAGGCTAATGTTCTAAGGGACATGGGTTCAAATCTCACCAAGGTGGTTGAAATTTAATTTCAATTTAGAGGAGACAGTAATCTAGCGTGATTATTTCTGGATTATTAAACTCAGAAAATGTTTTGGGGACTTAAGTTCGAATCCCATCCCAGCAGATGGTGGAGTTTGAATTCAATAAAAAAATCTGGAATTAAGAATCTACTGATGACTATGAAGCCATTGCCAATTGTCAGAAAAACCTATCTGGTTCACTAATATCCTTAGGGAAAGGAAATCTGCCGTTCTTACCTGGTCTGGCCTACATGTGACTCCAGAATCATAGCAATGTTGTTGACTCTCAACTACCCTCTGAAATGGCCTGGCAAGCCAATTAGTTCAGTGCAACTAAATATGGGCAATAAATGCTGGCCAGACAGCAGTGCCCATGTCCCATGAATGAATTAAAAAAAAACATTGGAATTGAAAAGCTAATCTGTGTTCATTGTTGTTAAGCCTGGTCCATGATTGCTCTTAAAGGAAAGAAATCTGCCATCCTTACCTGGTCTGGCCTACAAGTGACTTCAGACCAACAGCAATGTAATAAACTCTTAACTGCCCTCTGAAATTATGTGGCTAATATCCTATTTAAGGGCAATTAGGGATGGGCAAACACCCAGAAACCATGAAATAATACATTAAAACATTGATGCCCCATTAACAGAATATCTGGTCATTACTACATTGCTGTTCCTGAGAGTAGGCTGTGTGCAAATTGGCTTCTGCACATCCTATATTATAAGAGTGACTATACTTCAGAAGTATTTCACTGGTTGTGGAGCATCAGTTGGTTGAGAAATCAGGTGAAAGGTGTGATATGGATACAAGTTTGAATTCTCCCCATGGATTGAGGCAGTGTAAATGCCTAAGCAGCAAGTGTCTAGAACTTGATTTGAATGATTATGTTTCCTGGTTTGGAAATGCTCTGCCAATTGTGACACTGTCCAAAATTAGTCTAAAATTATTAGTTATAGAACAATACAGCACAGAACAGGCCCTTCGGCCTTCGATGTTGTGCCGACCAAAATAAAAAGCAATGCCCCTCCTAACTAAACCATTCCCTTCTCATCCATATACTTATCAACTAACCTCTTAAACGCCACCAAACTTGGCGCATCTACAACAGCTGCAGGCAGGGCATTCCACTCCCTAATCACTCTTTGAGTAAAGAACCTACCTCTGATATCCGTCCTATAACTCATACCCCTTAATTTAAAGCTGTGTCCCCTCGTGCTAGCTTTCTCCATCCTAGGAAAAAGGCTATCACTGTCCACCCTATCTAAACCTCTAATCATCTTATATGCTTGTTGTTGTTTTTGTTTTCTGGCAATTGCCTCCTGAAGATTTCCACTTTGTGCAGTAGCTTGCTTTAGATAACTGATCATATTCAACCCTGATCATTAATGACAGCAGAGGTTGACATAATCCAATCTTCTCCCATTGTACCCCCTCCCACCATTCTAATGGCAGAGTGCACTGACTGGTCAGACCCCAGGACTTGGAGAACAATTCTCCCTGCCCAATAGCTCCTGCCACTGAGATGAGGAATAGGACAGGTCTGGAATTGAGCCTGGGGACATCAGTTGTTCTTGGAGTAGGGTAAGGAGAGCATTGCAAACAGGAATAAACCAGCTTCCTCATTTCCAGTTCTTATCAATATATAATAATATCAGCAGTCTTCATTTTCTTTACAGATGGTTTCAAACATATTAAAGAATTACTGTACTTCAGTATTTACCAGAGACAGAGATCAGAATGTGAGATTACAAATGATTACCAATATTTACTGCTCTTCACACTGACAATATTCTGTTGGTGGTGCTTCCCCCCCCCCCCAGGTTTCCTGTCAGTGAGGGGTACATCCAATGGGAACATAAAATATCCTGCTGACAGCAAGCGGTGCCCTGCCTTCCATCACCATGAAATATGCCACAGAGAGAGAGAGAAAAATCCACCCATAGTATAGTAACTACAGATAAAAAACCCTATTCTGAATGGATTAAATTCATTTAGAGGATTTACAGAGAGATAGTGGAGGCATTGCTGGACATTTGAGTAACCTGTCAGGGAAAAGTGTAGTGCCAGAGGACTGAGGGAAAACTAACATTATTCCTATTGTTAGGAAGGGAGATAAAACATGTCATCATCCTAACGAGGAGAGATTAGGCAAATTGGGACTGTTTTCCTTAGAAAGATGTAGACTTAGAGGAGATCTGATAGAGCTGTACAAGATTATGAAGGGGATAGATAGAGTAAACAGGGTTAAGCGTTTTTCTAGGATGGACTCAAAAAGCACAAAGGGTCACGGGCTTAGGGTGAGGGGGGTAAGGTATAATTTGGATGCTAGAGGGAGTTTTTTCACTCAGAGGGCGGTGGGGGTATGGAATGCGCTGCCAAGTAAAGTGGTGGAGGCAGGTACTCTGGAATTATTTAAGAAATACTTAGATGGGCACATGAACAGAATGGGAATGGAGGGGTATAGAAAACTGATTTAAAATAGGAATCATGAGCCTTGGGAGTTCCTGGGAAGTGTGTAAATAGATGACGATATTGATGTACTTGTTTTTATCCTACAGGTGCTTTGGTCCACCTTGTTGTTTAACAAGGGGCATACACGCGATGGGTCGTGAGAGGACTGCTCTTGGATCTTTTTCGAGAGTATCCTACTGCTTCACGTCGTTAGTGTACGCTTGACCCTGGACCATTTGATGGGCAACGCGACAGCTCAATGACTATCGCTGTGCTGTGCAGATACATGGATTTGGGCCTGTGTCTTTGGGAGTTTGCACATTCTCCCTGTGCTTGTGTGGGTTTTCTCCGGGTGCTCCGGTTTCCTCCCACATCCCAAAGATGTGCTCTTAGGCTAGTTGGCAAAACAAATTCTCCCTAAATTGTCTCAAATTTGTTTTTTAATCCATAGATCTATAAACATGGATAGGGATCGCGGGTAGAGGTGGGAACACCGGGATGGTGGCGCGGGCTCGTTGGGCCGAAGGGCCTGTTTCCTATGCTGTTTTGTTCTTTGTTCTTTGTTCTTTAACACAGCTGGTCTGAAAAATAATAAAATCCCGACTAAAGGAAAGAATAAAAAGCATCCTAAAACCAAAAGTATAATAGAATGGGTTTTGTTAGCACAATTGACTAAGAGAGTGGTGCAGAAAGAGGCCATTCGGCCCACTGAGTCTGCATCAGTTCTCTGAAAGGGCAAATTACCTCTCTCGCGCCCCCCCCCCATCTTTTCCACATATTCTTTCCCTGTAACTCTGCACATTTATCATAGTCAATCCATCTAACCTACACAATTTTAGAGACTAAAGGGCAATTTAGCAACGCACCTGCACATCTTTGACCCTTGAACTGAATGACTTGTTAGGGCCATTTCAGAGGGCAGTTGAGAGCCAACCACATTGCTGTGAGTCTGGAATCGTATGTAGGCCAGACTGGGTAAGGATGACAGATGTTCTTCCCTAAAGGCCAGTAGTGAATCAGATGGGCTTTTATGACAATAGTTTCATTGTCACTGAGACCAACTTTCTATTCCAGATTTTATAAATTGAATCTGAGTTCCTCATGCTGCCTTGGTGAGATTTGAACCTGTGTCCTCAGAGCATTAATCTGGGCTTCTGGATTATTACTCCAGTCATATCACGATTGCGTCATATTGCGTCAATGATCACAGCAAAACTTCCATGGCTGCAAAAAAAACTCTGGAATTTCCTGAGATCATAAAAAGTGCTATAATTGCAAGTTATTTTCCTGCACTCTTTATCAAATTCCAGGCAATCAGTACAAAAGATACGTCATCAATATTATCAGCGAATATTCCAATTATGGCATTTGCTTGCATTAGGAGATTTAACCTTTCACAATCCTTAATGAGATTATTTAGAAAAAGAGAATGAAAGTTCTGAGATTCAATGCTTCTCCCCTTTACTATTGGTTGGCCCAGTCCACAAAACAGATGCAGCAACAGGGACAGTCAAACATGCCTGTGTTTTTGATTTGATTCTAATCTGGATTCACCCTGGATGCGACCAATGACAATCATCTGCTTTATCTTTCCAACAGAGGACAGTTCCATTTGCAAAATCATTGAAATACTGCAAAAGGTTGGAGATAGCGTTGATACTGAGGTAAGATGTGTGAACTCTTTCTGCTCACTTTTTGGATCTGGTCAGGACCTGCTTTCCTGAACCGTGGCAATCCATGCAGTGAAAGTGTTCCCACAGTGCTATTAGTGAGGGAGTTCCAGCACCTTCTGTCTGCTGGCAATGAAGAGATAGAGATTTATTTCTAAGTCAGGATGATGTGCAGTTTAGAGATTATAGTGTTCCTAAGCGCTTGATGCGTTTGGGTTTTTCTCAGTAATAGAGGTCAGAAAATTTGGAGCTACAGCTGTAGACTCTTTCCATCAATATTGACCTGATACACAGAAGCTAATGAATCCTGGAGGAAGCTTGGCTTGAAAGGAGATTTTCCATCTAAAGATTTGAAATTAATGTACTGTTTACATAGGCAATTGCATTTTATGATTGGATGTGAGCAGTTTAGGGAGGAAATTTTACAAAAATGTTTAACAGTTGCAGGAAGTAAAATTTAATTGACAGAAAATGTGTGCAGCTATTTGACTTTTAATAAGTAATGTTTGAGATACACATCCAAAACTGGATAATGTTAAGAAACAGATCAGAAACTCCAAGGTATTTTATGAAGTTAGGCCAAACCCTAACTTTCACGTTTGATTTTAGCATTAGGATGAGCATGAAGTATTTTACTTCAGGTATGATTCAAGTGTCCCACTAGGAAGCTTTTATCAAAACAAACTTTATTTAAGAACACAGTTAGAATATAGCAAAAAGAATTACCACAACTTTTATCAATTAAAATACTTAAACATGACAAAGTGTAATTCTTAACAACTAGCTATCTCTGTTATTCCAATTTAGCAGCAGCCTCCACAGATATGAATCTCTTCTTTAGAACCAGTTAGCACAGAAACCAAAGATACTTATGTAAGTATTAGATTTCCACTCTTTTAGAGTGATCGAGACAGATACTTGTCTTCTAATTCTCATGCAACAACTTTCGGAGAAAGCTCCACTTCCAAATAGTAGAATCTCAGAGACAAAAGCTTATTTCTTGGCAGATTCCAGGCTCTAGGCCTCAGATGGGAAGAGGGAGATATATTTTCTTCTAAAACTCAGACTGAATGTGTGAAATTACCTGGTCATATGATCTTACCTGTCAATAAACCTAATCAAGCTCCACTCTGCAATATCCCGGGGAAAACATACAACCACAGAACCCTGTGTTAATTCAAAATCAAAATAAACATTGTCTCAATTAAGATCAATTATGTTGCTGCAGAAACAATACAGTGCTGCCAAATCCAGACAAAATGGCTCCCTAATCCCAAAGCACCCACAGAACAAGCCCATTATGAAACCATCCCTAACCCCATGGAACCCCCCCCATCCTGGCACTGCAGTGGAATAGCCATCTATGTAACTCCCCCTTGCCCCCCCACCCCACCCGCCCTGGCATGGAACATTCCACTGGCTTTGCCCCATGCCACAGGGGACATGATCCTCTCCCCCCGACTCAAGCACTCTCTTGAACTTCTCTAATGTGTTCTACTCACCAGATGCATGCTATGGGAGACTTTATCTGTGGTGATTTGCATTTGTGTCCCCTCACGCCAACATGAAAGGATAATCTAATGGGGGAGGGGAGGTGTGGGGAGGGAGTGCTGTGAGACCTGTTAAGTACATTTAAATGTATTTGGCAGAGACAGAACAGGAAAGCTTGCCAGGATAATTGTATTCTGGACCACCTATCCTGCCCTGGAAAACAGAATGGAAAATCCCACCCCCTAGTTTTCATTAGCTTTTTAAAATTTACAGATTTGATTCTAACTTATAACTGCAGCTTTAGTTTCTCCTGGAGTTGCGTCAGATAACTGGATACATTGAGATTAGCAGCAATGGGGAAGGATTTGCACCATGGTATGCTGTACCAGTTCCTGATTTCTGTTCTCATCTGTCCCTGCTAGCTCCAAGGAAACCCACTAGTCTCCACGTTCTTCAAGGACATCAGCTACAATGCCTTCAAGGAGCTGGCAGACCAATATATAGAATGTGAAGTGAGCAGCAAGGTGACGCAAGAGAACCCCGACTTTGCCAAGTTTGCTTTCACGCTTGACTTTACTGCAAAGGTGGCAGGGATTTGCAACCATCAGATCAAACACATTACTGGCTTTGGGAGCCAATATCTCCAGGAGACATGTTGGCAGCTTCTTAGTTTTAATGAACAGGTGGGTACCAACTCTGTCTCGCACAGCCAATCATCTGGAAATGTGGCAATAAATTCTGAGTTATCAAAGATTGGAATATATTCAGCATGAGATTATTTAGAATTATCTATAATTATTTTGTAGTCCAGAGCTTGAGTAATAGCTGAGAAAAATGCACGCTATTGAAGCTTTTCATGGAGAAAGTATCGGTTATCATGTTTATGTCAGTCAGCAGTTAATGAATGCGTTCTCCATGGCAACTCCTCTATCAACCAGAGATCACCTGACACCCAATCAGCACTCTCTTCTTGAAGTATAAATTGTTGTTTCTTTCACATTTGGTATTCTTCTGAATTATCCTGATGAATGCAAGATGAAAAGTTTTGACAACTGTCTTTTTTCAGCAATATAATTAGCTATAGCATAGAAGGAAGCCATTCAGCCCATATTATGTTAATACTACACAGAAGTCTCCTTTTACTGTAATTATGCCTTCCCACCTTGATCCTGTAAGCCTTCGTGACTTAGAACATAGAACATAGAACATTACAGCGCAGTACAGGCCCTTCGGCCCTCGATGTTGTGCCGGTCAGTGGACCCTCTAACCTAAACTATTCCAATATCATCCATATGCCTATCCACCGACCATTTGAATGCCCCCAAAGTAGGCGAGTCCACAACTGCTGCAGGCAGGGCATTCCACGCCCTCACCACCCTCTGTGTAAAGAACCTGCCTCTGACATCCGTCCTATAACTACCACCTCTTAATTTAAAGTTATGTCCCCTCGTTTTGGTCATCACCATCCAAGGAAAAAGGCTCTCACTATCCACCCTATCCAGTCCTTTGATCATCTTATACGCCTCAATTAGGTCACCGCGTAACCTTCTTCTCTCTAATGAAAATAACCTCAGGTCCCTCAGCCTTTCCTCATAAGGCCTTCCCACCATACCAGTCAACATCCTGGTAAACCTCCTCTGCACCCTTTCCAATGCTTCCACATCTTTCTTATAATGCAGCGACCAGAACTGTGCGCAATACTCCAAGTGCGGCCGCACCAGAGTTTTGTACAGTTGTAACATAACCTCACGGCTCCTAAATTCAATCCCTCTACCAATAAAAGCTAACACACCGTACGCCTTCTTAACAACTTTATCAACCTGGGTGCCAACAAGATCCCTCTGCTCAACAACACTATTAAGGATCCTTCCATTAGCCCTATATTTCACATGCCTGTTATTCCTACCAAAGTGAATCACCTCACACTTATCCGTATTGAATTCCATTTGCCACCTCACGGCCCAGCTCTGCAACCTATCTATGTCCCTCTCATACGTATCAAACTTCCCCTTAATAACATCAATGTCTAACCACTCTAGTAAATCAGATGCTCTGAGGTTTTTCAATTGCTTTGCCTGTAGCAATCTCATATTTAAATCCCATTGTCTTGAACACATTGATAATGGAAACTATTTGTCTACATTCATGCTATCAAAACCTTATGAAGACTTCTACCAGGGTTTCCACTTCGTTTTCCAAATGCCAATCTTTCTTGATTGTTGCATTCTTTCAATTCTTTGTAAATACTTCCAACACAGTCTCCAGTAATTTGATATTCTTTTTAGCGTATCCTCCGATGCCCCCAGGGATTGGGAGTCCATTTGTGACAGGCATAGAGTGAGGAAGGAAGGGAGCTGGGGCATTTTGGAGAATCCTCAATGTACACAGAGCACTCCCTGAATAGGGTCATTCTTCCTTCCTGCCATTTTTCACTCGGGCAGCCTGCCTACTCTCGCCTGCATGGCCGCCTCCATTGTGGCATGGGCCGTGTATAATGTTGCTCTCAGGCAAAATGGACCTTTCATTATTTATTTATATATGGCAGCTGGGCTGCGGATATTAGGGGTCAGCTCCAGGACAGGCGGGTCGAAAAGTGGGAGGGTGTGTGTGTGTAGAAGGGTGGATGGGAAGGTAGGTGAGGGGGGGTGGGTAGGTGGGAGGGTATGTGAGGGGGATGTGTGGGTGTGAAGGTGCACATTCTGTGTTTCACACTCCTGGCTGACCAAAACCTCACTTCAGCGAAAGCAGCTGATAATTTAAATGACCATCTTACCCCGGGTAACCCCATCCCATTCCTGCCCTTGGCAAAATGGGAAGATCCTCCCTGTCATAGTGGAATTCTGCCCCATAGATTGTTAGCCCAGTAATAACCACACTACTTACTTTGTGAAATCTGTCCATCGTTTCAGAAAGAAACAGCAAACAACACGGAGAACATTCCAAGTCCGGATTGAACGGATGTTTGGTTTTCTTGTCTGGAGTTGGCTATCACGTCCTGTGGAATGGCACAGGCTGGAAAATTCTTATTTTGGCTGGCTCAGCAAGATTGATTTGGATTGAATCATTCATCATTTCCTGTATGACAGGAAGTGGGATCCCCAGGCAGCTGAGAAAATGACTGTTACCATCATCACTCGACCTCCAACATTCCCCAACCTCCACGCCAACTCCCACAGAATCTGTGTTTAGTCCCTGTGTTGTGCAATGTGATATTGTCAAGGCAAGAACTTACTATTGTATTTGCTCTAATTATAATGTTTAAAAGGGGAATTTTCCTACCAGCTCTGAAGCCTTCCTGACCAGAGGCTGGGATTAAGTGCAGAATAGGCCTGGAGTTTCATGTTCCATCACCAACTAAAGCTGAGGCAGTCGAGACTGGATACTTACTTTAAAACATGGTCCTGCAGTATTAACAGTGGGTTGTCTGTATGTTCACAGTTTCTGTAGAGCATTGAATGCATGGTGGCACAGTGGTTAATACTGCTGCCTGGGACCTGTGTTCAATTCCCAGCTTGGGTCACTGTTTGTGCAAAGTCTGTACATTCTCCCTGTGTCTGTGTAAGTTACCTCTGGGCAGTCCAGTTTCCTCCCACAGTCTGAAAGATGCATTGGCTATGCTAAACTTTCTCTCAGTGTACCCGAATAGACGCCGGAGTGTGGTGACTAGGGGATTTTCACAGTAACTTCATTGCAGATTAATGTAAGACTTACTTGTGACACTAATAAATCATTTTACTGAGGGCTGCATCATTCCTGTAACTCTGCTCTTAACCCACATGACAGGCAACAGGGAGATAACTGAACAGACTCAGTGCGGTTATTAGGGCTTATTTAAGCTGCGAGTGGAGTAGCCTGTACCCCCCCCCCCCCCCCCTTGATCACGTGGTTACAGATGCAGGAGAAGCTGTGAAGCTGGAACTGGTCCCTGCATCAGCAGAGCTGATGTCCTGGGTCCATTTCGCCGTAGCATATTTCATTCCAATTGTAAGTACTGTTTCTAATTGTGTGTGTGGGTGTGTGTGTGTGTTTGTGTGCGCACATATTGAGACGAGGGTGCGTTATCCAAGATGTTTAAAATTCCTTCTGAAGTCCTTATGTTGGGTTATTTATTGCACTTTCTGTTTTCCTTTGTCTTGTTCATGACTGATTTGGCCAGTATTTATTGTCTATTATTCATTGCCCCTGAGCTGAATGTCTCACTTGGACATTTCACAGAGCAGTTACGAATCAACCACTTTGCTGAGGCTCTGGAGTCACATGTAGGTTAGACCAGGTAAAGCCGACATATTTCCCTCCCTAAAGAGCCCCTGGCTTTATGATCCAACAGTATGACCAGTCTCCGTACTAAAAGGTGATGTTGATGGATTATAGATGCTGGGGTGGTAATGTGCAGGTTACAGTGTTTGTAGTGAACAGATAGAGATTCTGTGCCAGTGTAATCAATGAAAATGGGTGAGGAAAGAAATTGCAGTGGGTGGGATTCAGACCTAGATTGGAATTGTGACCAGAGATGAGAGATTGTGGGAAGTTTTTGGGAGAAAGGATAGAGAGCAGTTCTCTTTAAATGTGTGTGTGAATGGAAATAGATGGTACTAGTTGTTATTGAACATTGATATCAGGACGTTTTATTTCCACTGAATCAAATAAAGCTTTAAAGATTGGAATAATGTATCAGATTCTGATAGTTACTCTCCACATCATAAACAATCTTCCATCTCACCGCTAACATGACAGAATCTTTGGATAGTTACATCGAAATTTTAACAGGGATTGCTGTGACCTGCTGCTCAAGATAAACTCACTAAACATGACTGTGAAATCAAACTGAATGGACAAAACAGTTGCAATATTCATTACTTCAAAATATAGGAATTGAATTCCAAGCCACCACATCACCTGCTTGACCAATGTAGGAGGAGGAAAAGGAAGAGACTTGGGGCTTGATTTACAATCCAGTGTAGCCACCCTGATGCCAGGTCATTTCTGCATGTCATATATTTAAATAGTTGTATGGTTATTTCAGAGCTGATCACATGATTTGATGGCAATGTGGTTGGAGTGTTCATAAGCTCTTGCTTCCCATTTTGGTTTGTAGTCTACAGACAAGAGTTCCTAGAATCAATCTGTTGTTGTTAGTTGAATATATAGGCGCAAACCACATCTTTTCTTCTTGTTAAAACCCACAATTTCTAGTTAGGACATTACACTGGAGTTCTGGCGCCATGCTATGTTTGATCCACTGACACAATGTTATTTCAAAATGCAAACCTCTTTATTGGTTGGAGGTGAAAATAGCACTGGGCGCTTCCAGGATTCATCAACCAATCTGGAATGCAATGTTCCAATGTGGTGACGATCGTGACAGGGCTTGGGTATTGCTTTGCAGAATGAAGCAGATGGGAGATCACTCAGGCAGCAGCCTCAGGGGTCAGGCAAGTGACTGAATGAAGAGTTCTATGTCAGCAACCTTCACTTGCCCAAAACTTTGCATCAACTGAAAGAGCATATAATTTCCTTCACATCATTCTGGAAACAGTACACTAACACAGTTAAACTGTGCACTAACACAGTTAAACTGTGCACTAACACAGTTAAACTGTGCACTAACACAGTTAAACTGTGCACTAACACAGTTAAACCGTGCACTAACACAGTTAAACTGCGTACTAACGCAGTTAAACCGTGTACTAGCACAGTTAAACCGTGTACTAGCACAGTTAAACCATGCACTAACACTGTTAAACCATGCACTACTGGAACTAAACTGTGAATTAATGCAATCAAACTGTGCACTAACACAGTTAAACTGTACATTAACACAGATAAACTGTGTACTGACACTGTTAAACTGTGCACTAACACTGTTAAACCACGCTCTAATATAGTTAAACCATACACTAATGCAAGTAAACCATGCACTAATGTAATTAAACTGTGCGTTAACAGTTAAATTGTACACAAACACAGTTAAACAGTACACTAACACAGTTAAACTGTACACTAACACAGTCAAACTGTGCACTAACACTGTTAAACCGTACACTAACATTGTTAAACTATGCACTAACACAGCTAAACATTGTACTAACACAGTTAAATATTGCACTAACACAGTTAAACATTGCACTAACACTGTTGAAACGAGCACTAACACTGTTAAAATGTACACTAATACAGTTAAACTGTGCACTAACACAGTTAAACTGTACATTAACACAGTTAAATTGAACACTAACACTGTTAAACTGTACACTAACACAATTAAACTGTACATTAACATAGTTAAATTCTGCACTAACACAGGTCAGACTCATAGCTTACTCGCAATCTACAATTTGAAAGTTTCCTTCTGGTCTCCCTCTGCCCATTAGCTATGAGTTTAGAGGCTATTAACAGGCGATGGATGGATGCTTTCTCCTTCTTGCTTTGGAACTGGCAACTACGGGAAAGACTGATGCACTTTCCAGGAGTGGCATTCGCAAAGTGTGTCACAAACACAGTTAAACTGTACACTAACGCAATTAAACTGTACGCTAACACAGTTAAACTGTACACAAACACAGATAAACCATGCACCAACACAGTCAAACTGTGCATTAACGCAGATAAACTGTGCACTAACACAGATAAACTATATACTAACAAAGTTAAACTGTACTCTAACACAGGTAAATCATGCACTAACGCAGTTTAGAAGTACATTAACACAGACATACTGTGCACTAACACAGATAAACCGTAGACTAACACAATTGAACTGTGCACTAACACAGTTAAACTGTGCACTAACACAGTTAAATTGTACATTAACACAGTGAAGAAGGGAACAGGTTAATGAAATTTGTAATACTTAAAGATTTGTGCAAAGCATTGCAAGACATGTTTTCGCACCCCTGTAACCTTGTATGTCAGTTGAGTGTTTGTGCAAGTTTGTAGCCTTGTATGCTGGCTAAACAAACTGTAAGTGTCGAGGTGTGATAATGGCTAATCACACTAGAGAAACAAAACGGAGACAGTTGCTGTCTTGGGACAGCTATGATTACAATGCACTACGCAAAGGACAAAATTGCTGAGGCAGCAATAACCACAGATGACAAACCATGACAGACATCCTGGAGAACTGTAGATGTAACTGGGGGTGGGAACTGGGATGTATAAAAAGTTTACTCCTGTATTCTGGGAGAAGTCTGCTGAACCGCTTTAGGAACCGAGCTTCGCCCAAAAACTTTTGTAATAAACCTGCTGTACTTTGACTCATGACTAGTCTCAGAGGTATTATTTATCTACAACAAGTTGGTGCCGAAACCTAGGATCTGATTACAGGTCCATTTGGTGATCTATTCTGGAGCTCCAGAATAGATCACCAAACTAAATTGCAGGGGTGGTCAAACTACAGTAAGTGATCATCTGTGATGAGAGAGTGTGTGCGTGAAAGACATCTGAATTGAACACATATGGACAAGGAGGCATCCATCTCCAACACTCAGCCTTAGATTAGTTATTAAGAGGGGTAATCCCCCCACAATGCGAAGGTCAGGATTTTGAAGTGGATATGGTGACTAGAGAAAGAGATGTAATGCCTGGGATGTAATGTTCAGACATGAGTGAGAAAGAGACTGTCTGAGTGATCACTGGAGTAGAAAGAAAAGCCAGCTTAACTAGTATAAGTGTGGTACGGAGAGATCTGATCCCCTGACGGGTATCACCGGACTCTGATAAGTGTGACCTAGGAATGGGAGAGTGAGAAGTGAGAATAAAAGACTCCAGGTGGTGAATATAAACTTATCTGTATAATGTCGGGATCACAAGTACAGTGGGGACCCCCGGGATTCCTGAAAAGTGAATATATGACTAAGAGGGACAAATTCATTAAAGAGCTGAGGAAAGTGGGGTGGGATCCATTCCATTAAAAGGGCTTAAAAAGAGAGTTGTAATGGAATTGTGATGTTTCAAAGCTAATGAATTAGTAGAATGGGCACCTGGAATTAAAGACAGACCAGATGAGAAACCATACCCCTGAATAAAACAGGAAAATGTTAGTGCAAACAGTGGAGGAACTAAACCAAAGAAAGCCAGGCCACTTTGCCAGAAACTGTAGGGCTCCGAAGTGGGGTAGAAGGAAGGTGTTTACCTGTTAAGTTTGCAATAAGGAGGGGCCACACAGAGGCCAGCTGTTGGAGAAACACAGACAACCTAGTCAGACTTCCCCCACCATCTCGGAAGGGGCAAAGTGGCGAGGGGCAGCCCCTGCGAGTTTGGGTAAGATGAAGGATAGAATCTACATGTCTGTACTAGTAGGGAGCTGACAATATGAAATGCTGGCGGGCACGGGAGCCTCCACATTTATCACGGGCCTCCCCTTACCCATAATGAATATGGGTATGACTTCTACTGATAGCTCAGAGACGGTTGTGCTCACCTCCTCGAACCTGTTTCTAGTCTCATCTGAGATTCTCTCTAAGGTTGCAGCCATGCATATCACAGTTAAACTGTACACTGACTCAGTTAAACACTACACTAATACAGAATCACTGTACACTAACAGTTAAACTAACACAATTAAACTACACTAACGCAGTTAAACTGTGCACTAACACAGTTAAACTGTATACCAATATAATCAAACTGTGTACTAACACAATTAAACTGTACACTAATATAATGGGCGGCACGGTAGCAGAGTGATTAGCACTACTGTTTCACAGCTCCAGGAACCTGGATTCAATTCCCGGCTTGGGCCTGTGTGGAGTTTGTACATTCTCCTCGTGTCTGCATGGGTTTCTTCCAGGTGCTCCGGTTTCCTCCCACAGTCCAAAGATTTGAAGGTTAGGTTGATTGGCCATACTAAAATTGCTTCTTAATCTACACGTGAGATGTGTAGATTAGAGGGATTAGTGGGTTAATATGTAGAGATATGGGGGTACGGTCTTGGTGGGATTGTGGTCAGTACAGACTCGATGGGCCAAATGGCCTCTTTCTGCACTGTGGGGTTTCTGTGAATTAAACTGTACACTCTAACACAGTTAAACTGTACACTAACGTAGTTCAGGCTTCTAGCTTACTTCTGATCTGCAATTTGAAAGTCTCCTGGCCTGTTCCTGCCCATTAGATAGGAGTTTAACGGGCTGTTAACAGGAGGTGGATGGATGCTATATCCTCCTCACTTTGAAAATGGCAACTATGGGGAAGACTGATGCACCCTTTGGAAGTGGCATTCTCAAAGTGTGTTACATTCAGCTTTGTCCTGAGTCAGATGGTCCCAACATGGTG
Organism: Sphyrna mokarran; assembly: GCA_024679065.1. Taxonomy (NCBI): domain Eukaryota; kingdom Metazoa; phylum Chordata; class Chondrichthyes; order Carcharhiniformes; family Carcharhinidae; genus Sphyrna; species Sphyrna mokarran. The sequence goes on from JAGIQG010000023.1 coordinate 37,582,797, forward strand.
AGCACAACACAAAGGGTCCTGTTTTGGCAATGTGTGGGTTATTGTTACTCCACATCACGTTCCCTGCTACAAGCTCATACAGGCTGAGTTTTACACTCCCAGAATGGGGTGTTGGCGGGAGGGGTATCCCATATAATTCCCAGGTAGCCTTCCCACTTGCATTGAGCTGTCTGCAGTTTCCCAGAGTTACCTCATAGCTGGCCTGACATTGTCCCAGTTACGTTCTAAAGTGGACAATTAATGACAATTAGTGAGTTCCTCCCTGACCCTTTGAATAATGGAGCAGGGAACACCACCATCTGAAAAATCTTGCCCTGGGATAGATAGGGGAGGAAGATGGAGCATTAGCAATTCACTGACAAGTAATCCTTTAAAATCAGTGCCCAGTCTGTGAATAGTGATCCTAACATGCTGGAGTCATTATTGGTGCTCTTTACATGGAGATGGGTCCATTGCTGGTCCTTGGTATCCTGGTCAATATTAATCTCTCACTGAAAGAAAAATTCTGCTCAGCAATGTCATTATTTGTGCAATGGAGTGTTGCAGTGTGTCCTTACATTAAGTATTGAATTGGGAAGTATTGAGGTTTCTCAATAACTGTTAATTATTTCAATCCTTGCTGAGATATGTTCCAATCAGAAAGGAAGCTACCCTAGGCAGCAGGCTCGCTGGATACCGTCTGGGTCTTATGGAGGGCAGAGTATATCTAACTTCAGTCTGAATGGAAAGGTTGTGCCTCAGGACTGCTAGCTGATCTCTAATAATTCCAGGTCTATCAGCACTGTCCTCTGCTTTTATACAACAGATCCTGAATGGTTGCCTTAAGAATCATTTATTATTTTATCAGAAGCTATGTTGCAGGAGTAATTGAGGTCTTGATTCCCTATGCACCCACATACAAAACATACAGGAGGCCATCGCTCTTGTGTACAGCCGGACATGAATGTGGACATGTAGCCTTCATATTCCTACCACCAATATCTAATAATAGAAGAAGCTGAAGGGTGGAAATTAGACTTGGTCCATTTTTAGGCCTTGACACTGAAGAGGAAATAGGAGTCCTCTGAGACAGGACTCCAAAACCCCACACCGGTTCCATTTTCATTGTTGTTACGTTACGGTTATACTTGGAATCAGTTTACAGAGGGATATTTTTCAGAGCAGCAACACTTCTTTTGACTGAATATTTCTAACCCTTTAAAATATTAATTAGCAATAATTGAATGTTACTCAATACGTTCCCCAGTTGCTCACGCCCTGGGTGCTATGGTTTCATTCAAAGTGCCTGGGAGGCTAAACACATCAAATATGCAAATAGAACAATAATTTCCCTTTCTGCTCCCACACTCTCACCTCTGAATCAATGCTATATCTTGGCAACTCTAAGACATAACCAGTGACAGCCAGGTGCACTTCACCACCTCTCCAGACTCCTCGACAGAATGTTTTTTCAATTTCCTCCCATGAAATACTGCTAGAACTGAAGCAATTGCTTATAGTCCCCACTCAAATTCCATTCCTTAGCTCCCAACTGCATCCCTGTCCCTGGCAACAGTCTGATATTAACCAGTCTGTTTGCAAACTTGGGGCCTGATTTTACCATTTTGGTTCTAAGTGCTAGATCTGGGCGTGATTCAGATCCGACTTGTAAACTTGTTCTCAAACACCCTCATAGACACTCTGCCTGAAAGAAAATCAGTGATTGTGAATCATGCTGCACAAACCTGTGGGCCAGGCTTATTGTGCCCGAAATCTGGTCGGAGCCTTCAACGGCACATGCACAGTAAAAAAAATTTGAAAAATGTTCCCCTGCTGGACAAAGTGGTCAGGAAGTGATGATCCCCACAGACATTGCTCCATACCACAACATAACTGTCCCCCTTATTCCCCCCAAACTTCCCATTACCCAGACCGATTGCGGCCCCCTAACCCCTATTCTCCCCCACCAAGCACCCACAGAGTGATAGCGGAGCACCCTGCACCCCCCCACCAGAGAACGATTTGACCCACCTTCCTCTTCCATGCCCCCCACCAGAGAATGATCTGGCCTCCCTCCCTCCTCCTCTCCCTCCCACCAGATAGCCACCCCTGCCTCTCTCCCCACCAGAGGTCTATCTGGTTCACCTCCATCTCTCCCCTCCCACTAAAGAATGATCTGACCCACCTCTCTCATTCTCCCCCACCTCACCCCACATCACCAGAGAACAATCTGGCCCTCTGCCCCCTCCCTCTAGCACAGATCCATCTGATTGGCTCCCTCTCTCCTTCCGTCCCTCAATGATCTGAGTCAGAGAGCCAGTGGAAGCTCTGAACCTGTATTTGTAGAAGCTGGAACGCCCAAAACTGACCTTTGCTGAACATGTCTGCTATTTCAGGCTCAGGCCAATGGCGGCCATTTTAGCTGCTTGGTTAGGGGGGAGCGGTCACAGAGGCAGGCGCAGATCGCATTATTCGCCTCACGCCCGACTTTACCAAATTTTCATGCTTGTTGCTAAAATCGAGCCCTTGGTGTCACATTTGATCCTGGGATGAGTTTCCAGCCTCATATTCATACCATCACTAAGACTGACTATTTCCATAGAACCCCTACAGTGCAGAAGAGGCTCTTTGGCCCACTGAATACAATCCCACCCAGCCTTACCCCCATATTCCTACATATTTCACTCACTAATCCCTCTAAGCTATGCATCTCTGGACACCAAGGGGCAATTTCTTAGCATGGACAATCAACCTTACCTGCACATCTTTGGACTGTGGAAGGAAATCGGAGTACCCGGAGGAAACCCATGCTGACACGAGGAGAATGTGCAAACTCCACACAGACAGTGATCCGAGACTGGAATCGAACCCAGGTCCCTGGAGCTGTGAAGCAGCAGTGCTGACCACTGTGCTACCATGCCCCCTATCTCCATAACACTTCCTGACTTCCCCTGACTCAGCCCAGCTCAAGTCAAGCAACACTGATCTACACAAGAAATCCAGGTATGGCTTATGGAGATCCATCAAAGATGCCAAAAGATGGTACTGGATCAAGCTAGAGTCCCAGGCTAACCACATGGACTCCTGCTGACTATGGCAAAGTCTGTAAGACTACAAGAGGAAGGCATGTTGAATTGCCGGCACCAATACACCCCTCCCTAATGAAATCAATGCATTCTATACACATTTTGGGCAAGAGGTCAGTGAGAGCACAGCCTCCATTCCAGAAGCCACAGAAGAACCTGTATCTGGGGTCACCAGCCTGTCAGAGCAGCCTTCTCAAAAGTCAACCCCTGGAAAGCAACTGGCCCAGATGGGGTAAGACAAGTACTCAGGTCCTGCGCAGATTAGCCGGCAAGGGTAATCACAGGAATGTACAACCTTTCTTTACACCAATCTGAGGTCCCTACCTAATTTAAGAGGATGACCATGATCCCAGTGGCAAAGAAAAGCCAAGCAGCGTGCCTTCATGATTATTGCCTGGTGGCTCTGACATTCATCGTTATGAAGTGCTTCAAAAGGTTACTCATGGCATGAATCAATTCCAGCCTCCTGGACTGCCTGGATCCACTGTAGTTTGCCGATTGCTGCAACAGGTCCACAGCAGACACCTTCTCTATAGCTCTGCACTCAACCCTGGAACATCTAGATAACAAGAACGCCTATGTCAGAATCCTATTTATTGCGACAACTCAGCCTTTAACACTATTATTCCTACAAGACACATCTCCAAATTTCATGGCTTGATGCTCAAATCCTCCCTCTGCGACTGGATCCTAGACTTTCTAACCCAAGGTTAACAACAGCTCCTCCATAATCATCCTCAACAAGGCTGTATCCTCAATTCCCTACTCTACTCCTTACACACCGATGACTGTGTGGCCAAATTCCCCTCTAACTCAACTTTCAAGTTTGCTGATGACACAACCGTAATGGGTCAGATCCCAAACAGTGACGAGACGGATTATGACAAAGAAATAGAGGATCTGGTGAACTGGTGCGATGACAATAATCACTCCCTCAATGTCAATAAAATGAAGGCAACAGTCATTGACTACAGAAAGCTAATGGAGAACATGCTCTTGTCTACATAAATGGAGATAAAGTAGAAAGAGTCGAGAGCTTCAAGATTTTAGGTGTCCAGATCACCTACAACCTGCCCTGGTTTCCCCGACACTGTAATTAAAGAAGTCCACTAATGCCTCTATTTTCTCAGGAGGCTTAGAAAATTTGCATGCCTGCTATGACTCTCACCAACATTTACAGGTGCTGCATAGAAAGCATCCTTCTGATTGTATCACAGCTTGGTATGGTTCCTGCTTTGTCCAAGATCACAAGAAATTACAAAGGGTTTTTTACATAGCCCAGTTTATTGTGCAAACCATCATCCGTTGACTCTGCCTACACTTCCCGCTGTCTCAAAAAAAAGCAGTCAGCATAATTAAGGACCCCACAAACATCAGACATTCTCTCTTCCACCTTCTGTCAGGAAAAAGATACAAAAGTCTGAGGTCACATACGAACCAACTAAGAACAGCTTCTTCCCTGCTGCCATCAGACTTATGAATGGACCTATTTTGTATTAAGTTGATCTTTCTCTACAGTCCAGCTATAACTACATTTTGCACGCTCCTCCCTTCGCTATGAGCAGTATGTTTTGTTTATATAGTGCGCAAGAAATAACACTTTTCACTGTATTTTAATACATTAACACTAATAAATCAAATCAAATCAACTGTCGCTGAAACCTTCATTCAGGCTTTTGTTACCTCTACTTGAAACAATTGCCCATGTCAAAGAGAAGTTAACATACTGTGTGTGTCCAAGATCGAGGGTGACTCAATGTGGCTTGAATCAACAAAAAGTTTATTTCCAACAATAAGAATGATATATATCCAAGGTCAGGCAGAATTACAATGTGACCCTCTACTCCACTCCCTGGCTCCAACTGCCAATCACTCCTCAGCCTGCAGTCTATGCCCTCCTACCAATTGGCATAGCTTCCCACCGGAGCGCTCCATAGAGTTCATTCCAACACATGCCTGGCTGCTACCCTCTGTAAACTCAAGTTGAACCAAATATCTGCTCCACGCATGGTAACTTGCAATAGGTTCTGTTCATTGTCCCCCTCTGCTCACTGTTTACATTGGTTCCCAATTCAGCAATTCCCTGATTTTAAAAATCTCATCAATCTTTTCAATCTCTTCATGGCCTCATGCTTTTCCTCCAAATCTCTTCCAACTCCACAACTTTTGAGATATCCATATTCCTCGAATTCTGACCCATTATTTTTTCTCAAATGTAATTCCTTGGTGGCTGTGCCTTCAATTGTTTAGATGGCAATTTTGGAATTTCCTCCCAATATCTGTCCACATTTTGCTGCTGTTGTTGTGGACTGCACTTGAAACCAACTTAGCTCATTGGCTCCTGTAGTTGTGTGGGAAGGAGGGATCATTTCCCGAGGACCATGTGATCAGTGAGGACTCTATGGAGTGCTCCGGTGGGAAGCTGTGCCAATTGGTAGGAGGGCACAGACTGCAGGCTGAGGAGTGGTTGGCAGTTGGAGCCAGGGAGTGGAGTAGAGGGTCACATTGTAATTCTGCCTGACCTTGGATATATATCATTCTTATTGTTGGAAATAAACCTTTTGTTGATTCAAGCGAACTTGAGTCACCCTTTGTTGATTCAAGCCACATTGAGTCACCCTCGATCTTGGACACACACAGTATGCTAACTTCTCTTTGACATGGGCAATTGTTTCAAGTAGAGTGGAATGAAAATATACCAGCTCAATCTAGTCACAGGCTGTAATTTCCTGACCACAGGTGATGAAAAAATATTGTCAGGACAATGTTGTCTGTCTTCCTTTGTCCAGGAACTGTTTGACAAGGAGCGCCAGAGTTAAGTAGTTAATGAAGTCATTCTCAAGATAGTGAGGAGTCCAGGAAGAAATTTTTATCTGTATTTACACTGCTGTATCTATAGCTGTAAGATTTCTTATTGAAAATTCTCCACCTATCTGTTTTCTTCCTGTAAGACACTATGCCTTTTTGACCGGGGCAGGGAGTTCCTACTGCCGTTCTGCAGTTGGGATCGGTGGGGAAGGAAGAAGGCTAAGTGAGTGGGGTGGGGTGATGAAGAGACAGCCATGGGGAATGGTCAGTCTGCTGGGAGGGTCAGCACTGTGTGTGTGTGGGGGGGGTCTGATGTCGGGACTGTAGCAGAGAGGGTTGGGATTGCAGGGAGAGTGGTCAGGACTGCAAGGGAGGGTGACTGGAGATTGTGATGGGTTGGGAGTGGAGGGGTTGAGGGGGAGTTAGGGCTGAGCCTCAGAATGGTTGGGGGAGGTGCGCAGTGATCATGCTGTGGGGTGGGGGGGGGGGGGGGTGGAGACAGAGAACTGTTGTTACAGAGGTTGTAGGGCTGGCCAGCGATTGAGAGGCCAACAGTACAGGGCAACTGAGCATGTGTTAATCTTGGTGCTGACAGATTGGTATATGCAGTACTCAGTGTGACGATTTTAGCTTCTCCAATGTGAATAGGCCCTTCGCCCTGAAATTTAATGATATTTATCCTGGAGCCATCTGCATTGTACAGAGTGTGGGAGGTTTTTGTCTGAACTCCCAACTGAAAAAAAATGTGAATCACTCCAGTTTTCACACAAATTCAATTCTTAGAATATTTTTGGGGAATTCTGCCCCGTGTGTCTTTGTGTCACGCCTTGTTTTATAATGCCCCAGCAAAGAATCTTGTGACGTGTAATTTAGGTGCTATATAAGTATAAATTCTTGTAGTTGGAGCACTCTTGATCCTCAGTTACAAGTTCAAAGCTCACTCCAGAGACTTACACACAAACTTTTGGACTGAGTTTCAGTCTTGTTACTGAAGACTGGGTATTTATCAATGAAAAGAAAGGCTCTGTCTGCTCTCCCAGGAGAACGGGAAAAATCCCATGACTATGTTTCAAAGAGGGGCATCCAGGCCAATATTTATCCCTTAATCAAGATGGTCTGGTCATTATCAGGTTACGTGTGGGGTGGAAACTGACTGCTGTGTTGATGAGGATGTTGGCAGGGAGTCACCACAATTCAAAAAACCACTTCATTGATGGGAAAGGACTCTGCAATTTTCTTCAATCATGACAGGCTCTGTGGAAATACAAACATTTCTCTCTTGGCTCTGCGAGATCATAGTATCCATTGTATCCAACTAGAGTGATGAGTTATGATTAGCATAGAGTCATAGAGCAATACAGATTGAAAACAGGTCCTTTGGCCCAACCAGTTCATGCCAATTATTGCATCCTCTCAGCTAGTCCCAATTGCCCACGTTTTGTCCCATATCGCTCTAATCCCTTCCCATTTATACTTATCCAAATGCTTTTTAAATGTTGTTGTTGTACTTGCCTCAACCACATTCTCTTTTTTTTACACGTACCACCCTCTGTATGAAGATGTTGCCCTTCAGGTCCTTTTTGAATATTTCCCCTCTCACTTTAAACCTATGCTCTCTAGTTTTCAACTTCCCTTCCCTGGGAAAAAGACAATGGGCAGAATGTTACAGCCTCGATCTACCTGAAATTGGAAAATCCCTCCCGTGGTCAACAGACCTTCCCATTGTCCGTCCCTTGCCCGCTCCGATTCCCAATGAATGGTAAAATTCCGGTGTATGTGTGTTTATCCTATCTATACCCTTCATAATTTTATACACCTCAATAAAGTCACCTCTCATTCTCCTATGTTCCAAGGAATAAAGCCTTAGCCTGGCCAGCTGCTCTCTATAACTCTGGCTCACTCACCCTGCCAACATCCTCATATATCTTCTCTGCATTCTTTCCAGTTTACCAATGCCTTTCCTATAACAGGGTGACCAAAACTCTACACAATACAGTGTGGCCTCACCAACGATAAGGTTAACATAAGCATTTAATATTGTTTAACTGAATAATGAGCAGGATATGTATACTTCTGATTATAAATGATGTAATGTTGGGTGAAGCTCTGCCTGCTGATATTAAAACCAAGAAAATATTGACTGCAGACTCTTGAAACTTTTAGCAGCATTCTTTTAGAGAGTGAGACCACTTTTAAAAAGCATCTGGTCATCTGCCTTTCTTGGGCTGGTTTTCATTTTTTGTCTGATTACATCTCTGGTGAAGGACACTACATTAAAAATGCTATGTAAATTCAAGTTGTTATATGGTGCTGGCACTCTGAGGAACTGCAATGTGATAGTTTCTTGAAGATATGGAGAGTATTAGACTGTGACCTTGGAGGGTATTAAGCCAGCAAATACATGCCTCATTGAGGAGGCCTCAAAATCTTCAGTCACACTAAGCCAATGTTTGAACTCCTTTAGCAAGGAATTTTTTATTTATTCTGTTGTCTGATTCATATGTAGGTGATTCTGGTGAGGGCTGGAATAAATGAACCTTGTTAGGGTCCCAGATCAGAACTTCAAGAACTCCATCTGCTTTAATGCAAGGAGCCTAATGGGCAAGACAGACGAACTTAGAGCCTTAATGCTTGCACGGAACTTGCATGTGTTTGCAGTGACGGAGACTTGGTTAAAAGGACAGGATTAGCGCTGAATATTCCAGGATGTAAGTCTTTTAGGTGAGACAGAGGAGGGGCTAGAAGAGGTGGGGGAGTAGCAATACTGGTTAGGGAGCATATTTCAGAGGTACAGAGGGTAGACAATTTAGAAGGATCATGTAACAAGTCACTATGGGTGGTGCTCAGAAACAGGAAGGATGCAGTTACTATGCTGGGGGTATACTACAGGCCTCTCAACAGCCCACAGGAAGTTAGAGAATGGATATGTAAGGAGATCCTGGACAGGGTTGTTGTAGTGGGAGACTTTAATTTCCCGTGTATAAACTGGAAATCGCTTAGGGCTGAGGGTCTGGACGGGAAGGAATTTATAAAATGCATACAGGAAGGCTGTTTGGAACAATATGTTGATAGTCCAACTAGAGAGGGGGCTATACTGGGGAATGAGCCCGATCAGGTCATCAAAGTTTCATGTGGCAAACAGTGACCACAATTCTGTAAACTTTAGGATAGTAATGAAAAAAGAGGAGTGTTGTCCTATGCTGAATTGGGGGAAGGCTAACTATAGCTGGATTGGGCAGATTTGTTGGCTGTTGATTGTTAGAGGCTGTTCGAGGGTAAATCCACATCTGGCATGTGGGAGTCTTTTAAGGAGCAGTTGATAGGGTTGCAGGACAGGTGTTTGCCTATAAAAAGGAAGGATAAGAAAGGTAGGATTTGAGAAATGTGGATAACCAGTGAAATTGTGGGTCTAATCAAAAAGAGAAAAGAAGCAGCTAAAAACAGACGGAGCATTGGAAGAATACGAAGAAAGTAGAAAAGAACTCAAATGGGGATTTAGAATGGCAAAAAGGGGACACAAAATATCCTTGGCATACAGGATTAAGGAGAATCCTAAGGCATTTGAGACAAACTTTAAGAACAAGAGGGTTATCAGGGAAAAAAGTCAGACCTCTCAAGGGGCATACACGCTATGGGTTATGAGAGGGCTGCTCTTGGATTTTTTTCGAGAGTATCCTAGTGCTTCATATCATTAGTGTGCGCTTGACCTGGACCATTTGATGGGCAACACGACAGCTCAGTGACTATTGCTGCGCTGTGCAGACACATGGATTTGCGCAACCCGTGCTTGCTTTGTTTTTCTCTGGATGCTCCGGTTTCTTCCCACATCCCAAAGATGTGCTCTTAGGCTGACTGGCAGAACAAATTCTCCCTAAATTGTCTCAAATTTGGTTCTAATGCATACATCTATAAGCATAGACAGGGATGACAGGGATCATGGGTAGAAGTGGGAACATCGGGGTGGCGGTGTGGGCTCGTTGGGCCAAAGGGTCTGTTTCCCATGCTATTTTGTTCTTTGTTCTTTGATTTGGAAGAAGATGTAGCTGGTGTGATCAGTAAGTTTGCGATGACACAAAGATTGCTGGAGTTGTGGATAGTGATGAACTTTGTCAGGAAATAGAGCAGGATATAGATAAGCTGGAAAATTGGGCAGAGAAATGGCAGATGGAATTTAATCCAGATAAATGCGAAGTGATGCATTTTGGTAGATATAATATAGTGGGGAGCTTTACAATAAATGGCAGAACCATCAGAAGTACAGACTCACAGAGGGAACTGGGTGTGCAAGTCCACAAATCCTTAAAGGTGGCAGCACAGGTGGAAAGGGTGCTAAAGAAGGCATATGGTATGCTTGTCTTTACTGGACGGGTCATAGAGTATAAAAGTTGGCATATGATTTTGCAGCTACACAGAACGTTGGTTTGGCCACATTTGGAATACTGTATCCAATTCTGGTCGCCACACTACCAAAAGGACATGGAGGCTTTGCAGAGAGTACAGAAAATGTTTACCAGGAAGTTGCTTGGTATGAAGGGTCTTAGCTTTGAGGAGATATTGGGTAAACTGGGGTTGTTCTCCCTGGAAAGACAGGATGAGGGGCGACCTAATAGAGGTGTATAAAATTATGAAGGGCCAGATAGGGTCAACAGTGGGAAACTTTTTCCCAGGTCAGAGGTGACGAATACAAGGGGTCACAAGTTCAAGGTGAGGGGGATCAGATTCAACACAGATGTCAGGGGAAGGTATTTTACATAGGGGGTGGTGGAGGCCTGCAAAGCACTGTGTAGCAAAATGGTTGAGGCGGACATACTGGGATCGTTTAAGACTTATCTAGATAGTTACATGTACAGACTGGGAATAGAGGGATACAAATGAATGCTCAAGTGGGGCTCACGAGTGACACAGGCTTGGAGGGTGAAGGGCCTGTTCCTGTGCTGTATTGTTCTTTGTTATGAGGCCAAACTAGACCTCAATAATGTTTTTATTTTGGTATTAATGTGAGGAGAGGATATTCCTCCCCATGGGTGATTTCACTGACAAAGTTGATATCTTTTCTAGTGAAGCTTTATTTAATAACACACTTAAACACAACTCTAATAAATGAAGCAGTTTAATAGTTAACAGTTGAATAATATTTAAAAATGAAAGGAAGCAACTTTACTTTTGGCTTATGACTGTTCCAGTTCCAAATAAGCCCCATTCACGCATTAATTAAATCCATGTTTAAATACAGTTAGCAAACCTAAGCATGCTTGCAAGGAATTGTGTTAATAGTTTTGAAGCTTTCGAGAGAGATTTTCTGACAAGGGAGTAAGTTCTTTTTGTAAAGTTTATTTATTAGGCGCAAGTAAGGCTTACATTAACATTGTAATGAAATTACCATGAACTTCCCCTAGTTGCCACATTCTGGTGCCATTTTGGATCAATGCATCTAATCAACACATCTTTCAGACTGTGGGAGGAAACTGGAACACCTGGAGGAAACCCACAGAGACACGGGGAGAATGTGCAAACTCTGCACAGACAGTGACCCAATCTGGGAATTGAACCCAGGTCCCTGGCGCTGTGAGGCAGCAATGCTAATTGAATTGTGCATCTTTCAAATTCTGTACCCAGGAGTTGTGGATCTTCTATCATGGACAATGGATAGGGTTTTCAGCCCATTCGCTGGTTAGTGATCCGCCCCCCAACTCCCCACTGATGGTTTTCCAGTGGTAGGGAATGGATCTCACTGTCAATGGTGGGACCAGAAGACGCCATTGCCGGCAAACAGTGCGCGGTCTCCTGCCATGGGGTGTCTGAAAATTCCACCGGATATTTAAAACTGAGTGTCATGCTCATAAGGATATTGCGTATTATGGATTGTAAGATCATCCTTTGTGAAAGAGGTTACAAAACCTGTTAAATGCTGCAGCTTAACATGTGACTGTGGTAATTTAAACTATGACAGTATTCAATTCTGTGGGCAATATTTAGTTATGAATCCACATAAGGGCACTTCCCAGTTACCTGTGAAATTTAGACATGTCCTTGAGTAAGGGTGAACCAGCATTTAAGAAGTATGAAATCTCCAGACTATCAGGTGTTAGTTCAAACCGGAAATCGGATGATATTTGCTGTTTTCAGCTTGTATCTGCTATGTCTTTTTAGTGGAGAACATGAGGGAGATTCTCTGATCCCATTCACCCCACACCTGCTGCCAGCAAGAACGGAGAATTTAACGCTCAGCCAAAACTCTATTCAGTGCAACGGGACTGGAGAATTCCAGTCACGGGCAAGGTCAGAGAATCCCATCTGGGGGCGAGATTGGAGAATCCCAGTACCAGCAACGTCGGAGAATCCCAGCCGCCAGCGAGGTCGCAGAATCGCAGCTGTGGATGGAGTCAGAGAATCCCAGCCACAGGCGAGGGTGGAGAATCCCAGGTGTGGATGCAGTCGGAGAATCCCAGCCACCAGCGAGGTTGGAGAATCCCAGCCACCGGCGGAGCTGGAGAACCCCAGTTGCGGACAAGGTCAGAGAATCCCAGCTGTGAATGATGTTGGAGAATTCCAGCCACTGGTGAAGTTGGAAAATTCTGGCCCATGAATTGGATTCAATTTAAATTGGATTTTGGAGGCAGCAGGGAGGTGACTAAGAGTTTTCCCCAATCACTCTGGCTTTGTAATTCTGAGAAAGGAATAACTTAAAAAAGAATGAAATCTTTAAGCCTCCAAGTTTCATACTGAATTGGGAAGTCTATTTGAGCTTAGGTTGGGCCAGATATAAGAGTGAGTGCCCATTGTCACGTGTTACTGTATCAGGATGTTCTGGACTGCTGAGGGGTTAACACTGCAATTATGTGACTGAAATTAAAATGTCTGAGGCATCAGGAACATCATAACTGAAAGCAGCTGAAGCACTGCACTGTTTCCACAGTAACCCGAGAACAAACTGCTGGGCTATCTGTCTACAAGTGGCTTCGCAGCTTCAAGAGAATCCTTTGTTTCGAAGAGATCTTCACTCCAATTGAAGTAACTCAGCCATCAAAGACTGAGTTAGAAATTCCATTTTTATAATCATGACTTTAACTTTGGGCAGAATTCTTTGATCTTATTTGCCCTGCCTCACGACCAGCAGAAAGGGAGAATTTGGCACTCAGCCGAAACGCCATTCATTGCCGCAGAACTGGAAATTTCCAGTTGTGGATGAGGTCAAAGAATTCCAGCATTCCAGGCCTTGAATTCCAGCATTCAGCCGCACCCAGCCTTGTGTTTTTGATTGTGTGAATGAGGCGGCTGATTAAGATATTAAATTCAAATATCCAGGGTTCATGTGTGATAATAAGTAACTTCCTTCCTCCTTAGAAATCACAGCAATCCCACCCGTTGCTGAGATTTATTTTAAAATAAAGAGAAATCACTCTTCAGATAAGAAAACATACTTTACACAGAAATATCCAGATTACAGGCTAGAAGGGGCCACACTGTTGGGGGAAGGATGTGTAATAATTCTCATTGGTTTTTGAATAGGAATGGGAAACAGCAGGAAAGTGATACCAAAGTCAAAGGTTAGACATGATCACCTTTGCAGAGCAGGCTTGATAAGCCATGGATCTAGTCCTTGTGTTCTTCTGCCATCTACTGACAGTGTAGCACTTCTTCAGTATTGCACCGTCAGCCTAAACTGTGTACTCAATTCCTGGTGGGAGATTTGAACCCACGCCCTGTAACCCAGAGCACAGGAATGATCTCTCGAGCCACAGTTCATAAGATAGCTGTAAACTTGTGAATCACACCTTTCTTTCTCAGTAAAGGTCATTGTTTTGAAAATGCCGTAAGTAAGCTTCCCTTATTCCGAAGTGTAGGGCAGATTTCACTTAAGTTCTGTCCCATCAGAAATCCTGCCTCAGGTTTTCACAGAGTCGTACAGGCTCTAAAATGACCGCAGGACCTGGACCTCTGGGTCCTGTCTATTTCCGACAGATCCCATGTTTGCTGGGAGGGAAAAGGGGATGGCACTTCTTGCTCTGCTTACCCCAGTCCAACACCAGCATCTCCACACTTGACTTGCTCATGAATTCAGTGCTGAATTCAAACAGACCCTATTTTTGCTTTCCCAAACTTTAGATCCCCTGAAGAGATGATAGGTTATCCTGCAGTATAGAAGTTAAAAACATTCCCAGTTGTTCTTGAAGGGCGAATACAGTTGAACTGTAAAGCTGTGAAATTCTTTAAATCCCCAGTATTTTAAAATTTGGCTGCCTATGTTAGTGAAAGTTGAAAGGAATCTATTCCAGCAGTTACAATAGCCATTTGTTGATATTATACAAGGACCATCATTATTAATGTTTGGTTGCTCTCCACAACCTATCATTATCTCTTTAGGGGATCCTAAGTTCAAGGTTGATTTACAGCCCAAGTAAGCTCTTAAAGGATGAGTTGGGGGTAAGATGTTAGTGTGGATTGAGGATTGTTGTCTAACAGGAAGCAGAGAGTTGGAATCAATGGGTGCTTTTCTGGTTGGCAGTTGGTGACTAGTGGAGTGCCGCAGGGACTGACACTGGGGCCTCAACTGTTTACCATTTACATAGACGATCTGGAGGAGGGGGCTGAGTGTAGGGTAATGAAATTTGCTGATGACATGAAGAGGAGTGGAAAAGCAAATTGCGTGGAGGGTACGGAAAGTCTGCAGAGAGATCTGGATAGGCTGAGTGAGTGGGCGAGGACCTGACAGATGGAGTATAATGTTAGCAAATGTGAGGTTATCCATTTTGGTAGAAATAATAGTAGGAGGGATTATTATTTAAATGGTGAAAAGTTGCAGCGTGCTACGGTGCAGAAGGACCTACGGGACCTTGTACACGAATTACAAAAACTCAGTCTGCAGGTGCAGCAGGTGATCAAGAAGGCAAATGGAAGGTTGGCCTTTACAGTGAGGGGGATAGAATATAAAAGCAGGGAGATCTTACTGCAACTGTACAGGGTACTGGTGAGGCCGCAACTGCAGTAAAACATAGAACATAGAACTCTACAGCACAAACAGGCCCTTCAGCCCACAAGTTGTGCCGATCATATCCCTACCTACCTGGCCTATCTATAACTCTCAATCCCATTAAATCCCATGGACTCATCCAGAAGTCTCTTAAAAAACCCCAGTGAGTTTGCCTCTAACACCACCAACGGCAGCTGATTCCACTCACTCACCATCCTCTGAGTGAAAAACTTACCCCTGACATCTCCTCTGTATCTGCTCCCCAGCACCTTAAACCTGTGTCCTCTCATTTCAGCCCCGGGAAATAGTCTCTGAGAATCCACCCTATCTATGCCTCTCAATATTTTATAAACCTCTATCAGGTCGCCTCTCAGCCTTCATTTCTCCAGGGAGAAGAGACCTAGCTCCCTCAACCTATCTTCATAAGGCATGCCTCCCAATCCAGGCAACATCCTTGTAAACCTCCTCTGCACTCTTTCAATAGCTTCCACATACTTCTTGTAGTGAGGCGACCAGAACTGCGCACGGTATTCCAAGTGGGGTCTGACAAGGGTCTTATAAAGTACTGTGTGCCGTTTTGGTCCCCTTATTTGCAAAAGGATATATTGGCCTTGGAGGGGGTACAGAGAAGGTTCACCAGGCTGATACCGGAGATGAGGGGGTTAGCCTATGAGGAGAGATTAAATAGACTGGGCCTGTATTCGTTACAGTTTAGAAGGCTGATGGGGGATTTTATAGAGACTTCCAGGATAATGAAAGGGCTAGATAGGGTAGAGGTAGAGAGATTCTTTTCACTTAGAAAGGAAAACAAAACTAGAGGGCACAGCCTCAAAATAAGTGTGGGGGGGGTGCAGTTTAGAACGGAGTTGAGAAGAAACTTCTTCACTCAAAGGGTGGTGAATCTCTGGAATTCTCTGCCCATTGAAGTGGTGGAGACTACCTCGTTGAATATATTTAAGTCACGGGTAGATAGATTTCTGATAGACAAGGGAGTTAAGGGTTATGGGGAGAAAGCAGGAAAGTGGAACTGATCCACTTCAGATCAGCCATGATGTTATTGAATGGCGGGGCAGGCTCGAGGGGCTAGATGGCCTACTCCTGCTCCTATTTCTTATGTTCTTATGTAATTGTTCTTGATGTGGCAAATCTGTTTTTAAAAGAGGATTAAGTTCATGACATGATTTAATGTGAATGGGTTTTCATGAATGGGAGTGTTCTTTTAGTTATAATGAAAACTGTAATAGATATTTAGACCTGTGTTGTATTTCACCACAACATGGCTGCTGATGCCTGTTCATGCTGCATATCGGTTAGGCTGGCATGGAAATTCGACTGCAAGGGTAAAGGGTAGTGAGTGGTTTGGTATGATTTGGCTTTAAATTGAATAGGACTGTAAGGGCCATTGGTGGTGGGTGGGTGGGAGCATGGATTGGCATGGATAGGGCATCAGGAGTGGATGTGGGATTAAGGATGTGTGAGGGGTCAGGGCTAAAGGGCCTAATATTTGATAAAATATTGGGCTGCAGTCCCAGGGAACCAAGGCAGGCCTTTCTTAACATCTGGCCTCAGGAGTGGCCATTTCTGTGAATGCCTATGGATTCATCCTATTATATCAGAAATGAAAACTGCAGCAAGCAGGGAGCGGGGAAGTTCTTCCTGAAGTTGATATGAAGAAATTTCCTGATTCTGTGATTCAACTGAGGAGAGCAAATATTGAGGCCTCGGTTGCCCTCAGAGCCGGGTGAATGGGATTATTATCGTTGCACCAATTTAACGTCAAGCTGAATAAAACGATTTTGTGGAATCTGAGTCAGGTGAAAGGATATTAATCACAATGAAGAACATTGATTTTATGATCATCATGGCCTGATTTTATCATCATGTTGTGCCCGTTTGAAAACTTGGTAAAGTTGGGCGTGAGGTGAGTAGTGTGATCCACAATCGCCTCCACGCCGGTTCTCTCTTTACCAAGGGCCTAAAATGGCTGCCGTCTAGATCGCACCTAATTTAAATACATTTGCATGTATTTGAATTAACTTAATGAGCTGCACGCTTGACCTTCCTGGTACTTTTCTCTTTACCACCACGTTTGCCCATCCGGATTTAGCGCTCCAGCTTCTGAGGAGGTAAGTTCAGAGCTTCTGGTAGCTCACTAACTCAGATCGAAGTGGGAGCAGATGATCTCTAGTGGAGGGGGGGGTAAGTGGGGGAAGAGGCAGGTCAGACGGCTCTCTAGTGGGGGGGGGAGGGAAGGAGGAGGGTCAGATAGTTACATGGGTACGATGGTTATAGAGGGATATGGGCCAAATATGGGCAATTGGGATTAGCTTAGGAGTTTAAAAAAAAGGGCAGCATGGACAAGTTGAGCCGAAGGACCTGTTTTGATGCTGTAATCTTTATAACTTTAAGACTCAATTTAACATTCCCCTGGTAGACATTCTGTGTTTGACAAGATGTTCTTTTCCTGACACTTTCTGTGCCTGCAAATGGCAAATCAAGTTTCTCATTAACTGAAAACTGATTTTTAATCTTTGCTGCTTTGTTAGAGGAGTCAAACGCATATATTTAATTCTTCAGCAGAGAGGCATCAAATTCAATTGCTGTTAATGTGTAACTTCAAATAGAAATGACACCTGGCTGCTTGTTCCAACCTAGTTTTGTTGGTCTTTTTCCTCAATATGAACATTAGGGTGGCACGGTGGCACAATGGTTAGCTATAGTTAGCTTCTTTCTCACAGTGCCAGAGACCCGGGTCCAATTCTCGACTTAGGTTACTGTCTGTATGGAGTTTGTATGTTCTTCTCGTGTCTGAGTGAAACCAATGGAAACAAGCCAGTCACTCCTGACCACAGCTAAACACATCATCATCTGGTATTTCCAACAACATCTTTCTGTCCTTCCAGCAAAAGCATCAAAAACAAGAACTGATGATCTCTGGGCTTCCTCTAGGTGCTCTAGTTTCCTCCCACAGTCTAAGGATGTGTGGATTACAGGATTAGTGAGGTAAATATGTGGGGTTGTTGGATAGGGCCTAGGTGGGATTAATGTCAGTGTAGACTCGATGGGCCAAATGGCTTCCTTCTGCACTGTAAGGATTCTATGATTAATACTTAGCATGTACGCTCACCCATGTCCCAAATCTTAATATTTCTTTCCCACTCAGTCGCCTATCAAGATTATTCTTAAATATTGACAAGAACTTTATTTGAGAAGGCTATCTGTGTGAAATAATCTCCTAAATTTATTAGATTCAATCTTACATCAGCTCCACATGTGCTTGAGCCCACAAACATTGGAGATATTAGGAATTGATCAATAGATCAATATTTAATACTAAACGCTCTGCATCAACCTCCATGTGTAACGTAACTAGGTACATAAGAATCAGCCACATTCATTGACTGAATATAATCAAAAAGGAAATTTCGATAAATGGAATGGGTGGCACATTGGTTAACACTGCTGCCTCACAGCACCAGGGACCTGAGTTTAATTCTGATCTTGGGTGACTGTGTGGAGTTTGCATGTTCTCCCCATGTCTGTGTGGGTTTCCTCTGGGTGCTCCAGTTTTCTCCCACAATCCAAAGATGTGTGGGTTAGGTGGATTGGCCATGCTAAATTGCCCCTTAGTGTCAGGAAGACCAGCAGGGTAAATAAATAGGGTTACAGGAATAGAGCCTGGATGGGATTGTTGTTGGTGCAGACTCAATGGGCCAAATGTCTTGTTCTGCATTGTGAGGATTCTATGATTCTAAACATTCATCTAATGTTGCTTAGACAGAGCCCTGTCTAATTTAAACTCAGATATCCCCGTGATATACAAGGACTATAAAAAGAAATAGAAAAAGGACAGGAAAATAAAACTAGTATAAACTGAGAAATGGGATGTAATAGCAAAATGCAATGGAAGTATTAGGATTGGAGTATTGAGAAACATACTGAGAGTGTGGCCAGGGAGACTGGATCAGAATACAAAACCTCGAGATATCTCAAACTGTACTCAAACACACAAAGAAAGAGTAGTCCCACAGACTCACTGCTGACACTCAGACACCAATTCCTTGCTGAGTTTTCCAGTACTCTGTACTCAATCCTGTTAGCACAGGAATTGTAGTCAAATGTATTCAAAATTACTGCACAATTTCCCTTCACTGTCAATCACTCCCGACTGTATGTTTAGGGATATTGTTGTTCTAAGTTTCAGTTAGATTTTGGGGGACAATTTCAAGCGATAAAGCTGTGAGTTTTGGGGCCAGATGTTATCTCTCCGGTTGGCAGATAAGTTGGCTCCAGCTTATGTTTTCTCTGGGCTGGGTGAAAGGTAGACCTGGCACTGTGTATGCAGATGCCCGCTGGCTGGAGGTCTGTCCCTGTACTCTGGCATGTGTTCAATCAAAAGAAAAAAACAAAAATACCCCTCACTTCACTCACCCCCTCAACATTCCCCATATCCATTCCATGTGAAACCTAGGCCACCTCATGCCCCCATTGACATTCCATGAACTTTTATACTCATTAAAGGTCATCCATGCTCCTCTACTAACCCCCACGTGGCCTCTCATACCCGTTATGTCAACCCACATCTTTCTAAATATCCTTATGGCTCTGTTTACCTTCTATGTCTGCCACACCCAAAGAACAAAGAGAACAAAGAAAATTACAGCACCTGAACAGGTCCTTCGGCCCTCCAAGCCTGCACCAACCATGTTGCCTGACTTAACTAAAACCTCTACCCTTCTGGGGACCATATCCCTCTATTCCCATCCGATTCATGTATTTGTCAGAATGACCCTTAAAAGTTACTACTTTCCCCAGCAATGAGTTGCAGGCACCCACTACTCGCTGTGTAAAAAAATCTGCCTTGTGCATCTCCTTTAAACCTTTCCTCTCACACCTTAAACCTTTGCCCCCTAGTAATTAACTCTTCCACCCTGGGAAAAAGCTTCTGACTATCCACTTTGTCCTTGCCTCTCATAATCTTTAGACTTCTGTCAGGCTTCCCCTCAATCTCCACCGCTCCAGTGAGAATAAACCAAGTTTCTCCAACCTCTCCTCATAGCTAATCTCCTCCATACTAAGCAACATCCTGGTAAATCTTTTCTGTACCTTCTCCAAAGCATCCACATTCTTCTGGTAGTGTGGTGACCAGAATTGAACACTATATTCCAAGTGAGGCCTAACTAAGTTTCTACAAAGCTGCAAGGTGACTTGCCAATTTTTAAACTCAATACCCTGGCCAATGAAGGCAAGCATGCCCTATATCTTCTTGACTACCTTCTCCACCTGCACTGCCACCTTCAGTGACTTTTGTACTTGTACACCCAGATCCCTTTGCCTATCAACACTTTTAAGAATTCTGCCATTTACTGTTTATTTCCTATCTGTATTAGACCTCCCAAAATGTATTTCCTCACATTTGTCTGGATTAAGCTCCATCTGCCATCTCTCCACCCAAGTCTCCAACTGATCTATATCCTGCTGTATCCTCTAATGGTCCTCATTGCTATCCACAAATCCACCAATCTTTGTGTCATCCATGAATTTACTAATTAATCCAGTTACATTTTCCTCAAATCGTTTGTATATATTACAAACAGCAAAGGTCCCAGCACTGTTCCCTGAGGAACACCACTTGTCACAGCCCTCCATTCAGAAATGCACTCTTCCATTGCTCCCTTCTATTTTCTTTGACCGAGCCAGTTTTGTATCCACCTTGCCAGCTCACCTCTGATCCCATGCGACTTTACCTTCTGCACCAGTCTGCCATGAGGATCTTGTCCAAGATCTTATTGAAGTCCATGTAAACAACATCCACTGCCCTACCCTCATTAATTATCTTCATCAGTTCCTTGAAAAACTCAATCAAGTTCGTGAGACACGACCTCCCTTTCACAAAACCATGTTGCCTCTCACTAATATGTCAATTTATTTCCAAGTGGGAATAAATCCCTTTCCAATAATTTCCCTACGACTGGCGTAAGGCTCACCAGCCTGTAATTACCTGGATTATTTTTGCTATCCTTCTTAAACAAAGAAACGACATTGACTATTCTCCAATCCCCTGGGACTGCCCCTGTAACCAATGAGGATACAAAGATTTCTCTCAGGGCCTCAGCAATTTCTGCCCTTGCTTTTCTCAATATGCTGGGGTATATTCCATCAGGCCCTGGGGATTTGTCTCCCCTAATGTTTCTCAAGAGCCCTAATACCTCTTCCTTTTTGATCTCAACATGACTCAAAGTATCTACACATCCTTTCCCTGGCTCATCATCCATCAAGTCTTTCTCTTTGGTGAATATTGACACAGAGAACTCATTTAATAACCCGCCCATTTCCTCTGGCTCCACGCATAGATACCCTCTCTTGTCCTTAATTGAGCCAACCCTTTCCCTGGCTACCCTCTTGCTCTTTATGTACGTATAAAAAGCCTTGGAATTTTCCTTAATCATGCTGGCCAATGCTTTTTCATGACCCCTTTTAGACCTTCTTACTCCTTGCTTAAATTTCATCTTATTTTCCTTGTATTCCACTCTTGCTTTGTGTGTTCCCAGCCTCCTAGCTTTGGCAAATGTTTCCTTTGTCTTTTTGACTAGGCTCACAGTATCTCTCATTATCCAGGCAAAGCAATGATGTGGATGTGATACCCCAGCAAATCTGTCTAAGAATGTCACATAATAAGTCACTGTGCATTGATTTAAGTAAGGTTTTATTTTACTATGTGTTCAGGATCAGTGTTCTTAAAAACAGCATGACAGGTCAGCAGCACTATCATTAACCAGCTTTCTTATAAACGGCCACAAGTCCAGCGATGTACTCTGAGCTCAGTTCCGTCGGCTCAACAACCTTTTGCCAATGATTGATCTTCTGCTTCACAACTGGGATCCACAGGCCTTTCTTCTCCAGATCTTCCATGGACACCAGGAGCTCCTGCATGTACTCACTGTCCCTTTCATCCTTCGCTGATAAACAAAGAAATGCACCTGGAAAATGGGAAAACACTGACCTAATATCTCTTTATTTATAAATTCCCAATAAGTTATTGTTCCAGCTCAGTGTGTCTCTCTGTAAATGTTGGTGAAAGGGATTGAAAGCTGTGTTAAAAAGCTTCACTTAGCAAACAGCAGTGTTAGCGCTCACATTCTTACAGACAAGTGGAAAATGTTGACAGTAGATGTTGTCAACTTGCAGTCCAAAGTCTTTCATTACATTACATTCGGGGTGGTGATGGCCAATAATTTAGTATTACTGCTAAATTATAAATCCAGAAACTCAGCTAATGTTCTGGGGACCCAGGTTCAAATCCCATTACAGCAGATGGTTGGAATTTGAATTGGATAAAAAATAACCGGAATTAAGAATCTACCGATGATAATGAAATAATTGCCGATTGTCGGAAAACCCGTCTCGTTCCTTTAGGGAAGGTAATCTACTGTCCTTATCTGATCTGGTCTACACGTGACTCCAGAGCCACAGCAAAGTGGTTGACTCTCAACTCTGGAGAAGGGCAACAAGGGATGGGCAATAAATGCCGGCCAGCTGGCAACACTCTTGTTCCATGAATAAATAAAAAGACTCGATGAGTTATTAGGGATGAAGGGTTGGGAAACGAAAAGGGAAGCTTTTATTAGCTGGACAGGAAACAGTTTTGCAGTGTGTGATACTCAGTTTCTACACTCATCCTTACAGCAGACGGTATTCATAAATAGAATAGCAGGATCCTGGAGTTACTGCAAAGTAGAATCGCTATCAGGTTTGAATTTTTTGACCGATTATGTGAAGCTATGGGCCTGATTCTCCCATCACGACACGCTAATTTTTTGGCATGTCAAGTTGGGAGATGCGTGCATTGGCCGGAGAGCAGTCAAGACCACGTTGGGAAGTGGTGGAAAGATCAGAAAATGATTTTAATCTATTTGTAATGTAATTTAAATATCATTATTAGGCACGGGACTGAATTCTCCAGGCCATATATCTGCTGCCCTTGTCCTTCTAGATGGTGGTGGTTGTGGGTTTGGAAGGTGCTACCTAAGGAACCTGGGTGAGTTCTAGCAGTAAATCTTGTAGATGGCACCCACTGTGTTAGTGATGGAGGGAGTAAGTGTTGAAGGAGGTGGATGGGGTCCCAATCAATCTGTGTGAAGAAAAGAAGCTACAGGATAGCTCTTCAACCTATAAGGTTTAAGGATTGGAAATAAAGAGAAGGACTGAGGAGGGTGAATGAGGCTGGATGAATACAATGGTGAATGAGGAATAGAATGAGAAATTGAGGGAGGGAAGGAATTGGATGATGAGAGAAAGAAAAAACAAGAAATGAAAAAGGTGGTGAGTTTTTAGTAACAAGCGTGTGAGAGTGGGTCATACTCAGAGTCAGACATTAGGGAGCCCAGCCCTGAGTGAATTCAGAGTCAGAGGAGCTTTTTAAACCTCAGGGAGCTGCTGACCTCAGCTGGATATTGTAGAGTAAAAGACCAGAAATAACACACGGGGGAAAGAGTGACCTTGTGTCGTCAGCTGAAGGAGCTGGTTGGTGAGGAGATGATTGGAATCTTGATTCACATCAAACCAATAACAATCTTAAATTTACTTTAAGATTCTAAATTCTAAGTTCAAATAGTAGTCTAAACAATGGAGGTACCTAAAACTTGCAAAGTCTCTATTTTCCAGTTCAATTTTCTGAGCATAATCAGAGTTTATAACAGAAAAATGAAAACAGAACAAAGAGTTGCATTTAAAATGCACTTCTTGCAAACTTGTGATGTTGCAAAGAACAATTAAAGTACACAATCATTTATTTTAGGTGTTGGTTGAATGATAATTATTGGCCAGGTAAGTTATCCAGGTTAAAGGAAGCAGATAGGAGCTTTCAGGGGGAATTACAGGGCTGGAGATGACAAATAAAGGGAAAGTCTTGACACCTATGGTAGTTAAATTTGAGGTTCTGGGGAACTGACAGTCATTATGGGTTAGTGCAGGATTAATGGGTGTCACAGGTTAGAAAATAGACATCAGAATTTAAATGAATGGATGGAGTTTTGGCGGTCACACATGCCATATTGTGTTTCAGCAGTTGTTTGAGCAGGGCAAAGTGTTGGAGAGAATTATTAGGGATAGGATTTATAGTTATTTAGAGAGAAATGAATTGATTGGGGATAGTCAGCATGGTTTTGTGAAGGGTAGGTCGTGCCTTACTAACCTCATTGAGTTTTTTGAAAAAGTGACTAAAGAGGTGGATGGGGGTAAGGCGGTTGATGTGGTATATATGGACTTTAGTAAGGCGTTTGATAAGGTGGCCCATGGAAGACTTCTGCAGAAAATGCAGATGTATGGGATAGAGGGTGATTTAGCTAATTGGGTTAGGAATTGGCTAGCAGATAGAAGACAGAGGGTGGTGGTTGATGGGAGATATTCATCGTGGAGTTCGGTGACAAGTGGTGTACCTCAGGGGTCTGTTTTGGGGCCCCTGCTGTTTGTAATTTTTATAAATGATCTGGATGAGGGTATTGAAGGATGGATTAGTAAATTTGCAGATGACACTAAAGTCGGTGGAGTGGTAGATAGTGAAGAGGGGTGTTATAGTTTGCAGAGAGACTTGGACAAGTTGCAGAGCTGGGCCGAGAGGTGGCAAATGGAGTTTAATGTGGAAAAGTGTGAGGTAATGCACTTTGGCAGGAATAATAAATGTGTAGAGTATAGGGCTAATGGTAGGATTCTTAATAGTGTTGATGAACAGAGGATCTTGGTGTATATGTGCATAGATCCCTGAAAGTAGGCAGTCAAGTCGATAAGGTTGTTAAGAAGGCATATGGAGTCTTAGCTTTTATTGGTAGGGGGATTGAATTTCGGAGCCGCAACGTCATGTTGCAACTGTACAAAACTCTAGTGCGGCCGCACTTGGAGTATTGTGTGCAGTTCTGGTCCCCACATTATAAGAAAGATGTGGAGGCATTGGAGAGGGTACAGAGGAGGTTTACCAGGATGTTGCCTGGTATGGAGGGCAGGTCTTATGAAGAGAGGCTGAGGGATTTGAGGTTGTTTTCGTTAGAAAGGAGGCGGCTAAGAGGGGACCTAATTGAAACATATAAGATGATTAGAGGTTTAGATAGGGTGGACAGTGATAGCCTTTTTCCTAGGATGGAGAAAGCTAGCACGAGGGGACACAGCTTTAAATTAAGGGGTGATAGTTATAGGACGGATATCAGAGGTAGGTTCTTTACCCAAAGGGTGGTTCGGGAGTGGAATGCCCTGCCTGCAGCAGTTGTAGATGCGCCAAGTTTGGTGGCGTTTAAGAGGTTAGTTGATAAGTATATGGAAGAGAAGGGAATGGTTTAGTTTGGAGGGTCATTGCTTTTTATATTGGTCGGCGCAACATCGAAGGCCGAAGGGCCTGTTCTGTGCTATAATGTTCTATGTTCTATGAACTGGGACACTCAGCTTGGGATAAAAGTGAATTCTATTACATTATTTTGTCTTCTGTAAATAGTCATGTCCAGCTTGGGACGATGGCCAGACAATGCGAATGGTGGCATAGGAATAGAACTTGTGGGGAGGCTTAAAGACAATAGCTTTTGGCTCTTCAGTGTTGTGTTAAAGGATAACACTACTGGTCTAGGACTGGGTGACAGCAAATGGCAGATTTGAAGAAAGCGGAGGGGAGATTGAGCTGGGTGTCACTAGTGTAATTGTGAATTGTGATCCATGTCCATAGACATTACTGAGGGTCAGTGTGTAAATAAGGAAGATGGTGGACCCATGCATATCGCTGTTTAAAAGGGGAGGGAGGCAGGAGATTGGAAATTGACTGGAAATTGGAAATGACTTCAGTCATTGGCTAGATTTTAGAGTCCATTATTAAAGATGAACCATGGAGTACTAGGAAATGTTTGATAAAATAGGACTGAGTCATCATGACTTAGTAAAGTTTCACAACACCAATTTTGAATCCAACCAATTTATTTGTTAGTAAATTCGCGAGCTTTCGACACTATGGCCTTCGTCAGGCAAATGCAGTGTTCTGGTCTGCAATAGCACTCATTCCAACACAGACAGTCACAGATTGCCAGATCATAGACATGGACGACATCATCAAACGTGAGGATACCATTCACCAGGTGCACGGTACATACTCTTGCAACTCGGCCAACGTTGTCTACCTAATACGTTGCAAGAAAGGATGTCCCGAAGCATGGTATATTGGGGAGACCATGCAGACACTATGACAGCGGATGAATGAGCATCGCTCAACAATCACCAGGCAAAACAGTTCCCTTCCTGTGGGCGAACACTTCAGCAGTCATGGGCATTCGGCCTCCGACCTGTGGGTAAATGTTCTTCAAGGGGGCTTTCGTGATACACGACAGCGCAGAGTCGCTGAGCAGAGACTGATAGCCAAGCTCCGCACACATGAGGACGGTCTTAACAGGGATCTTGGCTTCATGACACACTATCTGTAACCCCCGTAACTTGCCTGGGTTAGCAAAAAACCTCACTTACTGTGCTGTCTGGAGAAAATACACAATTCTCTAACCAATGCTCAGGATTCCCTTCACACACATTGTTAGCCACTTTAACACTTGAATAGCAGGTTAGATGTAAGGATTCACATTCTAATCAGCAATCTGTGACTGTCTGTGTTGGCATGAGTGCTATTGCAGACCAGAACACTGCATTTGCCTGACGAAGGCTATAGTGTCGAAAGCTCGCGAATTTACTATCAAATAAATTGGTTGGATTTAAAATTGGTGTTGTGAAACTTTACTGAGTTTACCCCAGTCCAATGCCGGCATCTCTACATCATCATGACTTTGTCAAGGGAGGTTATGTCTGATGAACCTATTAAGGTTCTTTGAGAGATATCAAGGAATTTAGATAAAGGACAACCAGTGAATGTGATTTATTTAGATTTCCTGAAGTTTTTGACAAGGTGTCACATAGGAGACTGTTAAATAAGTTAAGTGCCCATGGTGTTAAAGGTAAAATGCTGGCATAGAAAGAGTATTGACTGACTAGCAGAAGACAGAGAGTGGAGATAAAGGGCTCTTTCTCAGGATGGAAGCTGGTGAATAATGTTGTGCCTGAAGGGTCAGTGCTGGAACCACAACGGCACTGTTGCTAAGTTTGCAGATGATATAAAGATATTTAAAGGGACATGTAGTATTGAGGAAGCAGGGGGGCTACAGAAGGATTTGGACAGGTTAGTAGAGTGGGCAAAGAAATGGCAGATGGAGTACAATATAGAAAAGTGTGAGGTTATGCCCTTTAGAAGGAAGAATGGAGCAGAGACTATTTTCTAAATGCTTCGGAAATCAGAAACACAAAGGGACTTGGGACTCATTGTTCAAGATTCCTTATGCTTAATGTGTACGTTCAGTTGGCAGTTAGGAAGGTAAATGCAATGTTAGCATTCATATCAAGAGAACTAGAATACGAGAGCATGGATGTACTCCTGAAGCTGCATAAGGCTCTGGTCAGACCCCATTTGGAGTATTATGAGCAGTTTTGGGCCCCATATCTAAGGAAGGATGTACTGGCTTGAAAAGGGTCCAGAGGAGGCTCATAAGAATGATCCCTAGAATGAAGAGCTTGTCGTGCAAGGAACGGTTGAGGACTCTGGTTCTGTACTTGTTGGAGTTTAGAGGATGAGGAGGGATCTTATTGAAAATAACAGGATACTGCCAGGCCTGGATAGAGTAGATATGGAGAGCATGTTTCTACTAATAGGAAAAACTAGAACCAGAGGGCACAACCTCAGGCTAAAGAGATGATGATTTAAAACAGAGGTTAAAAGAATTTCTTCAGCCAAAGAGTGGGGAATCTGTGGAACTCTTTGCTGCAGAAGGCTATGGAGGTCACATCATTGAGTGTCTTTAAGACAGAGATAGATAGGTTCTTGATTAATTAGGGGATCAGGGATTATGAGGAAGAGGCAGGAGAATGGGGATGAGAAAAATATAGCCACGATTGAATGGTGAAGCAGATTCGATGGGCTGAATGGCCTAATTCTGCTCCTATGTCTTTTGGTCTTATACATAATTCCAGGAATAATGGTATGGAAGAGAAATCATGGATATTCTTGTTGCAGTTGGGTGAGGGAAGTTCCATTGAGATGGCCAATGATAATCAAGAATGATAGTAGGATGGTTTGATCCACCAATCGAAGAGAGAGTGAGGACAGAAAGTGATTATTGTCTTGACTTTGTCTATCGCTGTTTGAATTTGTGTGACCATGTGTTCCTTCATCTCCTCTTTGTGTTGAATGTTTATCAGATTTAAATGACCACATTGCCTTACGGTCTCGCATAAGTAAAGTTTTCTGCTCACCTGGTTTAGCGACTCTCAACAGTTCTGGAAGGACATCTAAAGTCAGTAGTCCACAGGATAAAGCACCAGTCACTATGACTAAATCATAGGTATCTGCAACATTATAAAACAAAAACCCAAACTGTCAGCAGCTTCCACATCTTTCCCCGCACAAGATTTAAAAAAAATCAGAACACAATGTTCTCAATGATAAACTTCACCTTACAGCAAGCATGAATTCCCTTGATGATGTTTCCTAGGACATTGATTATTGATTTACTAGCCTGACAAATGTTTAAATGATACTGTAATGGAAATGACATTGGAGCCAGTGCCACAATCTTCATCTTGCTTTGACATACAACTGAAATAAATGCAATTCAGTCTGCGGTTCCTACTGTTTGGAAAGATTCCTGCTGATATTTCTGAGCAAACACTTGATCCAATGTGCAAAATAACAAGAACTGAAACACAGGAACTAACTGTCAGGATGAACTCACCAGGGGTTGTACTCAGCAAGTATCTAACAATAGGAAATGGACAAGATGGGATGAGAAACTTAAGTATCAGGGAGCATTGTTACAAAGCCCACTGATGTGAGAGTGTCCCAGCTTGGAACACTGTTTCACAGTGATGTATATATGTTTGGATAATGTGAGGAGTACAACCCAGTGAGAAAATTGAACAGTTTCTGCATAAAGAATTAATAAAAAAATTATTAAAATACAGGAAAAAAAAACCACAACAAGAAAGATTAATATGCACAATGATTCTTCATAACCAAACAGACTGTTTTATCTGAAATTACAACTTGTCCCTGAAATATACCCACTGTACCTGAACTCATTAAGACACATCTTTTCCCAAATATTGTGGTCAGGTGACCCATAGCTCTCAGGATTGTTACAGAAGTATTGATATTTTTCATGAACATGGACAAAAACTCAAAACGTGGAAGCCGAGTTTAAACCCAGTCCAACTGCAATTGGATTACAGAGCTGGAATAAATTGTTTTCATATGGACAGGCTTTGGACAATCAACTGCCCGTCAAAAGCAGGCAAGCCTGGAACTGCCTGGCCAGCTACTAATGGCCACACTGTTTCAGAACAAACCGTTGTTCACACCTCCAGTGAAGCTTGTTAAAAGGAGCATGGTGCAGACACCCAACTCAGTAGGCGGACAGAGACAGAGCATGACAAGGATGGTGCTCGACAGTTCAAGGTTCAAAACCATGTTCTGCAATCTCCAAATATGGAAAGAAGGAACCTAATTGGATTTTCCTGTTCCTGCTGGATGTTAACTTTGGATGCAGGTCACAGAATCTTTGGGAAGGACGTGAAGAGGGAGATAAAAGGGGCAACCTGGAATCACAGCTTTTGTACCTTCGACTGACATCTGAGAGCACAGCACCTCCAGCTTCTTCTACCTTCTGGCAAATATCGTCCGACTGAGCAGAAACAGAAGAACCATCTTGATGAGATGACCCAAAGACCAGAACCAGCCCTCAACAAGAGGAGAAGTCCAGATCGAGGACTGCATATCTTGAAACGTTAGCCAACCCTCAAAGATCGAGGAACAGCCTGTCCCAGCCTTATTGAATGGGTATCACCTTTTCAGGCAAACAGTTCAAATGCAGTGATAGGGATCTGTGGATACAGTGTAGTGAATCCTAGAGAATATGTGTCAGAAGTAAAAAGCTACTTAGATTTGAGACTGTTTGCTTAGGGACTTAAGACCGTTTACTGAAGAATCCTGTGAGGACATTGATAGAGTTTGATAGATTTTGGTTAAAGTACAATAGTAGAGTCTGATCAATATTGTTTTTTTTAATAAATTGTTCAGTAAAGTTGTACTGGACCTTTATTTTGTCCCCTTTGTCTATCTTACTGTGTAAAGCATCTGAATTAAAAAGAGTTATTGCAAACTAGTCAAGGTTAGTCCGGATACATTTGCCTACCTTTCACTTTATCACATCATCCACTTCAGTAACTCCTCCACTCAAATTGTTCTCCCAGTTACTACACAATACAGCTTAGACACACAGGGCTGGAAAACTGCATTTTTAGAAGAGAATCATTCTAACTGTAGGGTGTAATTAGCCTCTTGGGCTGTTGGATTGTAAGTAGCCTTTGGGATGTAATAGACTGCTTCCCGGTGAGGGTGTGAACAATTACCATTTAGTTGCTTTGATATGATATCCTGTGGATTCGGTTATCTATCTCTCATTTGTATACTTCCACGGACCTCTGGTCAATCATTTTTACTGATATGATCATTCACATCCCAAGTTGTCTAGATGTTGCCAATCTTGTTACTGGGTAAATCACATCTCATTATTCCTCCAGACACATGTTAATCTTGTTACTATCTGTTATTTTGTTTTCATCTCAGTATCAGCTGTTAAACTCATTAACTTCCCCAAATTCTTAATAGCATCGAGACAATAACATTTATCATAGAAAAATACTAAAGAAATTGTTTGAGAAAAACATAAAATGAAGACTAAAATAATGGATTGGGTGAAAACTAGAAGTGAATGAAGATGGAATTAGGGCAGATAAGCTAGTCAGAAAGCATATAACTGCGGTAGGATATATTTAAAGGATAACTGATAAAGTTTAGGAGCCTTCTGTCCTACTAAAAGCAAGAAAAGTTAAGTATTAAAGAGAGGGGTTTCCTGTCAATCCTTCCCAACTCCCACTGACATCCAGAACCACTGCCAATCTCTCCCTGCCAGGGTCCCCTACTCGCCTGGGCGTCGACCTCTGAACCCCACACCCCCCTGACATCAACTGCCCTCCCCCCTGCCAATTACCACTCCAGACATTGCCCCACACTCCTGATCAACCAGGGCCCGATTGTTGCCCTGGTTGATTCACCGCCACCCTGTTCTCTTGCCCATATAGAACTCCCCCACCTCCCCCTGTCATTACCCCGGCCCCTCAGTACCTATTCCTACCTATCAGCCCCTGCTCTCAAGGCCCACACCCTCAGTACCTGTCTCCTTGGCACTGTCTGGTGAGGAGTGCCAGGCAGACAGTGCCAGAGTGCCAGGCAGGCAGTGCTAGGGTGTCAGGCTGGCACTGCCCAAGGGACACTATGCAGCTTTGCTCCTGACCACCCAGAAGGTTTCAATGGTCTCTGTTCCCAGTGATGATATGGTTTCATCAGTGGGGACCAGATATGATCCTTGCCAGTGAGGACTTTGATCAGAGAATGGGTAAGGGTGTCCAGGGCTCACTAATTACATTTCAATTACTAATGAATATTGAAATCGGTTTGAGTCTTTATGGGCTTAGAGTTGATTTGGCCAATGAAGCAGAGCTGATAAGTTTGCAAGAGGCAGAAAATTGGGAGTGATCCTGATTTTTTGCCTCGTGCCCAATCTTACCAGCTTGCTGGTAAGAAACGATCAGCAGAACGGATCGATAAGATAGCCCCCAATGGCTCCAGATGGTCACATGTTGGCTTCTGGAAGTTTATTAGCCATTTCAAAGTGAATAAAGGCTAATAGCGCAAACATCTGGAATGTAACTGTAACTGACTGTGAAGAATTGATGAACCGCAAGGCAAATAAACAAACAGGAGGTTTATTTGGAAAAATAACTATATACACAATGCCAGGGACAAGGATTCAATTCCAGTGGACTGTCTATATGGAGTTTGTATGTTCTCCCCATGTCTGTATGGGTTTCCTTAGAGATTTCTGGTTTCCTCCCGTACTCCAAAGATTTGCCCAAGTTTTCAAAGGGGGATTAGTGGGATAAACATGTAAAGTTACAGGACCAGAGCAGGGAATGAGCCTGGATAAATTGGTCTGTCAGAGAGTTGTGCAGGTAAGGTGGGTCAAATGGTCTTCTGTGCTGTAGGGATTCTATGATTCTATACCATCAAGAAAAAGATTGTAAAATCAATGGCTTCTGGACTCTGACTAATAAGTCTTACTATTACCTAGCATGCCATTGCAGTATCATTTTAAGTAGCTCATAAACAATTCAGCTAAACTAATCATAGAATCCCTACTTTGCAGCAGAAGGCCATTCTGCCCATTGAGTCTGCAGCAACTGTCCACAACCCCACCACAAATTGCCCTAACCTAAACATCTTGGAACACTAAGGAGCAATTTAGCATGGCCAATCTACCTAACTTGCACATCTTTGGACTGTGGGAGGCAGAAACCCATGCAGACACGGGGAGAACGTGTAAAGTCTACACAGATAGACATCCAAGGCCAGAATTGAACTTGGGTAGCTGGCTTTGTGAGGCAGCAGTGTTAACCACTGTGCCACTGTGCTTCCTTTAATGGGCCAGCATGTAGTGGATCTGTTCCATCCAACTGAAACCCAGTTTCACATGACCAAACTTGGGTTGTCTGAACTCCTTTAATAATAGTCATTGGACCTTATAGTCAGTTTCTCTGATTACAACAGAAGTCTCGGCAAACAGCCTGAGTTGTCTACCATCAAGCAGCTGGCAGCTGGAAGAACTCTGAACTTCATCAAAACTAGAAACTGCTGGAACCATGCAACTCATGTCTCTGAGACTCATTCAGTCTACACGTCTTCCCATGGAAGTTTCATTCCAGAAAGACAGATCACCCTACAATCAATCAACCTCCCCAAGGAACAAACCTTCCAACAGTTTTCTGATTTCAGCCTCCAGATACACATAAAACCCTAAGTGGTGTTTTATTGTGGTCCTGGCCTGAATCCTCTTCCTTTCTCTTTATCCCCCATTACTGAGGGGTAAACATTGCAAAACTCCGTGTGTGCATGTGTGCAAAATAAAGTAACCTTTTTTATTTTGTCTATTACAAGTTTGGTATGCAAACTTTTCACAGAGGATTGGATCATTCTGAATGTGTGGGTTTGGGAAAACATGCCCTGATTTATTACAATAATCACAATAAAAATCACAATAAATCACAATTAAAAACTTCTTCTGTTTACAGACAAGTAGAGAGTGGGAAATGAGAGCAGTTTTAAACTGACTCTATTCTGTCTGTGACACAAGGATAAATGAAGAAATGAAAGGAATTTTGAAACTAAAGGAAAAAAGACAAGCAAATGACACAGATATGAGTGGAGAAAATGAGAAAAGGGAAGGAAAGAGATTTAAAAACAATTATGAAGTCAGAGAGGAATGAGAAAACTGAATGACAAAATCGTAAAATCAATATTAAATTATTTTACTGATATCTAAAAAAAAGGATAAAAATATAACAAAGAACATCTTTGGACAAATTCACTGTTTACCAGGGAGGATGCAGTAAGAAGTCTCACAACACCAGGTTAGAGTCCAACCAGTTTATTTGATATAATCTTTGAAAACAGTATTCCTTCGTCAGGAATGTGGAGCGTAATCCCCAGCGTAACGTCCACACACCTGACGAAGGAACACTATTTCCGAAAGCTTGTACGATTAATACCAAATATACTGGTTAGACTCTAACTTGGTGTTGAGAGACTCTTACCGTGTTATCCCAATTCAACGCCAGCATCTCGACATCATGACTACCAGGGAGAATAACAGGTGCTGCTGATATTCAAGTAAAAGACCAAAAGAAAAATGTCCACATTTGAGATCGAGAAGAAGATATAAATTGCTGAACTGATCAGACGCGGAGAGAGGAAAAACTCGGTGATTTGATTGACTGCACTGATGTACACTAAAGATTTACATGGAAGAGATAGCAGTGGGGCGGGGGGAGGTGCTGTAACATATCTAATGTAAATGTTGACAATGTATTAGAGAATTGAATAATGCCAGATGCCTGTTGGACAGCTGATATGATCCTTATATTTTGTAATAGATACAGAACAAGACCAATAAACCAGTCACTGTTGGGAAAATAATGGAATCCTTACATGAATACATGGGACATTTGATTCTATAGGGATATTGATAACATTTAAAAGGCATTTGGACAGAGAAAGGGAAATGCTGGAGAGATATGGGCCAAATGCAGGCAAATGGAGTTTGCTTAGATGGGTTTTTTGGTCAGCATGGACCAATTTGGGCTGAATGTCTCCATGCAATAGGTTCTATGATTCTACGACAATAGGAAAATATCACAAAAATGAGCAAGCCTAGACTTCATGAGGGAGGGTCACTCAATCAACCTTTTTGAATTCTTTGAAGAAAAGTGCACTTTTGCACTTGTGGGCAGCTCAAAACTTAGACTCATCAAAATTAAACAGTCACTAATGATTATAATTAGAATTGAAGAGAAACCTTTTTACTCAATGAGTGGTTAGAATGAGATAATCAGGGAGTAATTGTGGTGAATATCACTGGTGCATTGAAAGAAAATGTAGATAAATGTGCGGAAGACATAAAAAGAAGAGAATGCTGAAAGGGTTTGATAATGGAGCGTGCAAAGAGGCTCATGTGGAACGTCGGTGAATTCCCAGCCTTTCTGCTTTGAAATGGGTGATTGGTCTCCCAAGCATTGCTACTGGGGAGGCAGGAAAAGTGCTCCTTATCTGTGAAGTTTGTAGATGTATTTGTAGATGTATTGTACTCTGTCACAGATCACAACCCAAGCATATTGTCTGCAGCCTGCAGGTGGCTACACTGTTCACCGTGTACTTGTGCTTCATTGCCAGCTCGGAGGATTAGACCATAAAACCATAAAACAAAGAGCAGAATTAGGCCATTCAACCCATTGAATGGGGGAGCAGAAACAATCATGGCTGATATTTTTCTCATTGCCATTCTTCTGCCTTTTCCCCATATCCGCTGATCCCCATATTGATCAAGAACCTATCTATTACTGTCTATTAACTCAACCTCCACAACCTTCTGCAACAAAGAGTTCTACAGATTGCAGCACTGAGATCCATGGAAACACAGTGAGTCCTGAGGGAGCAAATAGGGATGAAGACAGGGGAAAAGAAATACAAACTGGGACTGAGAGAGAGAACCACAAACTGTTGAGGGAGAGAAAGAGCGACACACTGGGAGAGGGAGAGAGGGACTCACTGTGTTTTCATGGATCCTGGTGCTGCAATCTGTAGAACTCTTTGCCACAGAAGGTCAGATCAATGAGTGCCTTTAGAACAGAGATAGATAGATTCTTGATCAATAAGGGGATGAGGAAATATGGGGAAAAGGCAGGAGGATGGGGTTGAGAAAAATATCAGCCATGATTGAATGGTAGAGCAGACTCGATGGGCCGAGAGGCCTAATTCTACTCCTATGTCTTATGTCCTACTGAGGCAGGGAGAGAAAGAATGACATATTGGGACAGGGAGGGAGAGAAACAAACTAGGAGTGAGAGAGAAACACAAATTGTGGGAGGGAGTGACAGCGAGAATAAGAAACAACTGAGAGAGAGAAAGAGAGAAAGGAGCACAAATTGGGAAGGAAGGAAGTTTGAAACTTAAATTGTGGGGAGCGAGTGAGCGAGAGAAAGGGTGGAATTTTTTGTATGCTGCTGGGATTGTCCATAGCCACAGATCAGTGATGTAGCAATGGCAGAGCTACTAAATTTCCTGTTGTGATTTGGCTGGAAAATCCCAGCCAAAGAAACATGAAGAAGAGAGAGTAGAATTCCTGCACAGTGTGCTATTGTACCAGAAGCAGCTTTCTGCTGAGGACAAGTGGTGAAATGAGGAAATTAATTAGGTTTGATTTGGTTTAATGTAATCATTTTCTGTCTATTGTAAAAGCCATACAATTACAAGAAAATTTATTTACCCGTTGCTTATTAATGTATTTGGTGAATTAACGGATTTACTTGATGGCTGGAATTCTACCACCCTGCCCGCCAAGGGATTGGGAGTGAGCGAGAGGTCTGCTAACCTCGAGCAGGGTTTTACGGTTTTGAAATGAGTGAGGCTGTAAAATCCCACCTGTGGATGATGGTACAGAAATATCACAGTTCCATTTACATCAAACTTAATTTTAAATTTTGTTTTGCTTTTATGTTGTCTCTTTAATTTATAAATTCTGATATTCATTTCATTATAAAGCAGGAAGTCTTAACTTTATGTCTTGATGACAGTAAGCTACTCAAAAAAGTAAATTAATAACATTTGCAAACAGTGGGCAAATCTCATGTAAACAAAATGTCATGTGATTGACGTGGTCATGTGACTGAGTGTCACGTGATCAAATCTCCAGGATTATTCCAAACCAGACCTGGCAATGTGTAGAGCCAGTGGTGAAGTGATATTGTCACTGGGCTAGTAATCCAGCGATGCAGCATAATGTTCTAGTTCAAATCCCACCACAGCGATATTTACATTAAATTCATAAATCTATAATTAAAAGCTATTCTGGTCATCATGAAACTATTGTCATAAAAATCTGGTTCACTGAAGCCCCTTTAGAGAAGGGAATCTGCTGACTTTATCTGGTCTGGTCTACATGTGACTACAGATCTACAGCAATGTGGTTAACCCAGTAAATACCCCCACCTACCACACAAACTGCTACAAAGTCAGAAAGAAATGAAACTGGTGGACCACCCAGAATCAGCCGAGGCAACTTCACTGTCACTGGATCAAAATCCTGGAACTTTTTCTCTAATTGTGCTACGGGAGTACCTACACGATGGGCGGTTCAAGAAGGGAGCTCAGTTCCACCTTCAATAAGTGAACTTGTGGAACTCTTTGCCACAGGAGGAGGCCAGGTCATTGAGTGTTTTTAATACAGAGATTGATCGGTCCTTGATCAATCAGGGTATCAGGGGTTATGTGGAAAAGGCAGGAGAATGGGGATGAGAAAAATATCAGCCATGATTGAATGGCGGAGCAGACTCAATGGGCTGAGTGGCCTAATTCTGCTCCTGTACCTTGTGATCTTATGGTCTAAATGCTTGCTTAGCTAGCAATACTCATGCCCTCGAACATAGAAAATTACAGCTCAAAAATAGGCCTTTTGGCCCTTCTTGTCTGTACGGAAGCATTTTTTGCCTTGTCCCACTGACCAGCACTTGAATCATATCCGTCCACACCCCTCTCATCCATGAACCCGTCCAAGATTTTCTTAAATGTTAAAAGTGACCCTGCATTTACCACTTTTTCTGGCAGCTCATTCCACACTTCCACCACTCTCTGCATGAAGAAGCTTCCCCAAATATTCCCTTTAAACTTTTCTCCTTTCACCCTTAGCCCATGTCCTTTGTTTTTTTTCCTCCCCTAATCTCATTGGAAAAACTCTGCTTGCATTCACTCTATCTATACCCATCAAAATCTTATACACCTCTACCAAATCTCCCCTCATTGTCCCAGGGAATAAAGTCCTAACCTATTCAATCTCTCTCTGTAACACACTTTCTTAAGTCCCTGTGAAAGAATAAATCATTTTAAAAATCCCCATATCTGCATTGGCATTGACTGACCATGTCGAATAGTCTCTTTCAGTGCTTTACCCTGTGTAATTCCATGAAGGGGATTTGTTACCTGAAGACACGGGGAGCTGTTGACCTGGAACAATCAGACATCTTTTCAGACTCTGATACAGGCCTTTGGATTCAGCCAACTTCAACATGCCTTCACTGCCGTCTATTCCATGGAAATTCTTAAATCCCACTCTCTGCAGCTAAAGAAAACAGGAAAATGTTCATTGGACTTCTAATTTTCTGTTGTCTCTCGCAACTCTTTTATTTTGTAAGCCTATCCATGAACGATACAGAATTTACTGCCTTTACTTCACTCAGAAACATGGGCGCCAGAGAATGGCAATCAAACCCCTCAAGCTGGTGCCAGTCTGAATCTTAACTCCATTTACCGACCTTCCTGCTGTAATTCAAATAAAATCTATTAATCACAGCTGTGTGATTATCCCAACTATAACAACTTTCTGGAAGAGATATATAGAGAGGTAGAGGTAGAGAGAGAGGTAGAGATAGAGATAGAGAGACAGGGTTAGAGAGATAAAGAGTGAGAGAGATAGGGATTGAGAGTGAAAGAGAGGGAGAGATGTAGATATATAGAGAAAGAGATATAGAGAGATAGAAAGAGAGTGAAAGAAGAATAAAGAGAGTGAGAGAGTGAGATAGGGCTAGAGGGAGAGAGAGAGAGAGAGAGAGAGATACATATAGAGAGAGAAAGAGAGAGAGAATGAGCGCAGGATTTACCAATATTTGTTAGATTGTCAGGCACTGACTAAAAATCGGCCTGTTTCTCTCCAGATTAGAAGATTGACAACACCATGTTTAAGTCCAACTGATTTATTTGATAGTAAACTCGCAAGCTTTTGAGGTTCTTCACTTGACAAATAGGATAACCTCGAAAACTTGTGAGTTTACTATCAAATAAATCAGTTGGACTTAAACCTGGCGTTGTCAGACTCCTAAATGTGTTTACCCCAGTCCAACGCTGGCATCTCTACATCATCTCTCTAGATTCACAGCCATGTTTTCAGTCCACACCAGAATCTGGTGGTGTGGTTTACACCATCACTCTGGCAGGTGGGGTCTGATAGAAGTGCTCAGTAATCATTGCTGGAATGAAATTCCCTCAAAGCCCACAATGTCGTGGGATCATCAGCTGCAATAGGCAACCCATTCCCAACCTTCCTCCCTACAGCATGTGTATCGGGGGCACTCTTCTCCCTACCCCACCCCAAACAACCAGAGAAATATCAAGTCTCTTTACCTCCACCCTCCCCCTCCCACTGCTTCCCCCCATCCAACCCTCCAATTGCTATCACTCTCACTTCATTGCCATTGTCCAATCCGCAGGCATATCCAGTCCAACACATCAGGTGAACCTCTCCCCTATGGAAGACCAACCCCTGGTACTACTCTTCTGCAAAGGTTGGCATTTTCAGGTTGGCACTGCCCACCTGTGCCAGGATACTGCATAGGCACGTCTCTCTCTCTCTCTGAATCTTAACTCCATTTATCGACCTTACTGCTGTAACTCAACTTACTTACCTTGGCAACTGTTGCGGTGGTGAGGGTGGGGTAGTGGGAGGTGAGGATGGGAGGAGTGGGAGATAAGGGTGGGATGAGTGGGAGGTCAGGGTGGGGTATTAGGAGGTGAGGGTGGGGAGGTGGGAAGTGATAATGCAGGGGGTTGGATGTGGGTGAGCATGGGGGGGGTGATGAAAATCAGTGATGCCAATGAGATCATAGTTAGAGGAATACGGATATCTCTGAGGGTTGTGGGGCTGGACGAGATTACAGAGAAAGGCCATTGAGGGATTGGAAAACAAGGATAAAAAATATAAAAATAAAGGTGTGACTTCACTGAGAGTGAGAATAGTTTTGTGAGTACAGGGATGATGCGGGAGGGGGGAATGGGACTTGGTGTAAATAAGGACGTAGGTGGGCATAGTTTTAGATAATGCCAAGTTTAGTGAGTAGAATGTGTGAGAGGTCAGCAGGGAGTGTCTAGAAATGGTAATGATTGGATAAGGTGGTAAACCAGCTGAAATTGCCCTACATTACAGGGTGGAAATAGGCAGTCTGAATGTGGGTTAACAGCTCTGTGAGAGACTATTCTGCACAGCCTGTCAATGCTGGTGAGAGCAGCAGATCTTTAACGATGATTTATTCTTTCACAGGGAGTGAGTATCAATGACTAACTCAGATTTACTAAAGGTGATGCTGAACTGCCTTTTGAACCACTGAAGCCCATTGTGTAGGTACTGCCACAATGCAGTTAGTGCCAAGATTCTGACCCAGTGACAGTGAAGGTGCCTCGGTCGATTCTGGGTGGTATATCCGGTAACATTTCCAGTAGCAGTTTGGGTGCTAGCTGAGGGCAGTTACCAAGTCAGGCTCAATGATAGCACCAAGGTTGTTAACAGTCTGGTTTGCTCAGAGACAGCCTGGCAGATCAGTAAACTTTCAGTTAATCTGCACTCTACCCCTTCCAATATCAATCTATTCTTCCTGAGGACTGGTATCCAGAACTGAATGTGGAATTCCAGTTAGAATTCAACCATATTTTATAAACCTGTTTATTCCAATCCCACTGAGAGGGGTTTTGGAATTATTTCTGTATTTATCCATTAGTTTCTGCTGATTAGTCTGCATGGAGTCTTCAATCTCTCTGCCCCTCCACTGTTCCTAGATTCCCAAAATCCTTTTTACGGCCAGACATCCACATTTTCCTGAATTCAATTGCAATTGTGACAATTTAGCCCAATCACTTAATCTATCAATGATCCTTTGCAGCTTTCTGCTCTCATCTACATTATTTTCTGTGTCACCTAACCTGGTGCCCTCAGGATATCCAGCTCTCTATTTCCTTATCCCACTTTTGTGTTGATACAGCGATTGCGGAGAGAACAGTACAGATTCCTGGGAGCCACAGCTACTGTTGAGTGAGAACGGAAGGAATGTTTGTCACACGCTCCAGTTTGAACTGAACAGATCACAAGGAAGAACGTGTCTTAAAATCAGATTCAAGTCAAATTGCCCCTAAGCAACAATACCTGACTGTCAATGTGATTGCTGATACCTGTTCAGCGGCTTTTCCTGTTCCACAGGCAACATCCAGGACTAGGGCAGTGTCTCTTTCTCTGGGAAACACAGGATCCAGAATGTCAGCAGCAAAGATATGAGCTTGATAATTTATCACTGCCATGTCCTTGAAAAAGAAAATGTCACTTTTTTATTAATTTCATTTTATTCCATTGCCTTCTACCGATTTGCAGCAGTAGCAAACACAATTGTTCCCAACGTGTATTTGTGCAGAACGTCAGATATATTGCGATCTAATGTGACTGCCGCATTTCAATCCCATTGGTGTGAAAGAGGGGATTCAGCAACCAACAGGACGGAAAACCCTTCCGACTCCCTGTAGAGACCACATTGAATATCCTTATCTTACCTCACTTCATCAGTTACGCAGAATGTTACTCGCCGTCTCCTCACATCCCACTGCCAGCAGGTTGGGAGCTGGTGGGGAGTGAGGGAGGATAGGGGGAAAGGTGGGGAGTGAGGGAGGATAGGGGGAAAGGTGGGGAGTGAGGGAGGATAGGGGGAAAGGTGGGGAGTGAGGGAGGATAGATGTTGATGGGAGATATTCATCGTGGAGTTCGGTTACTAGTGGTGTACCTCAGGGATCTGTTTTGGGGCCCCTGCTGTTTGTAATTTTTATAAATGATCTGGATGAGGGTATTGAAGGATGGATTAGTAAATTTGCGGATGACACCAAAGTCAGAGGAGTGATAGATAGTGAAGAGGGGTGTTATAGTTTGCAGAGAGACTTGAACAAGTTGCAGAGCTGGGCCGAGAGGTGGCAAATGGAGTTTAATGTGGAAAAGTGTGAGGTAATTCACTTTGGCAGGAATAACAAATGTGTAGAGTATAGGGCTAATGGTAGGACTCTTAATAGTGTTGATGAACAGAGGGATCTTGGTGTATATGTTAATAGATCCCTGAAAGTTGGCAATCAAGTCGATAAGGTTGTTAAGAAGGCATACGGAGTCTTAGCTTTTATTGGTGGGGGATTGAATTTCGGAGCTGCAACGTCATGTTGCAACTGTACAAAACTCTAGTGCGGCCGCACTTGGAGTATTGTGTGCAGTTCTGGTCCCCGCATTATAAGAAAGATGTGGAGGCATTGGAGAGGGTACAGAGGAGGTTTACCAGGATGTTGCCTGGTATGGAGGGCAGATCTTATGAGGAGAGGCTGAGGGATTTGAGGTTGTTTTCGTTAGAAAGAAGGCGGCTAAGAGGAGACCTTTTGAAACATATATGATGATTAGAGGTTTAGATAGGGTGGACAGTGATAGCCTTTTTCCTAGTTTGGAGAAAGCTAACACGAGGGGACATAGCTTTAAATTAAGGG
The DNA here is from genome assembly GCA_024679065.1 of Sphyrna mokarran. Taxonomy (NCBI): domain Eukaryota; kingdom Metazoa; phylum Chordata; class Chondrichthyes; order Carcharhiniformes; family Carcharhinidae; genus Sphyrna; species Sphyrna mokarran. The sequence goes on from JAGIQG010000023.1 coordinate 37,624,696, forward strand.
GTGGTGGTTATAGGACGGATGTCAGAGGTAGGTTCTTTACCCAAAGGATGGTAAGAGTATGGAATGCCCTGCCTGCGTCAGTTGTAGATGCGCCAAATTTGGTGGCGTTTAAGAGGTTAGTAGATAAGTTTATGGACGAAAAGGGAATGGTTTAGGTTAGAGGGTCATTGCTTTTTCCTAATTGGTCAGCGCAACATCGAAGGCTGAAGGATCTGTTCTGCGCTGTAATGTTCTATGTTCTATGTTCTATGATAGGGGGAAAGGTGGGGAGTGAGGGAGAGGGCAGTGGGGAAAGGAGGAAAGTGGGGAATGAGGGGGAAAGTGGTGGGCAGTGAGGGGGAGGAGGAGGAGGTAGTGGGAATTGAGAGGGGGCAATGGGAGGGGGAATAATGTTTCTAGTCTGATCATCCCGCCCAAATCTGTCTGCAATATTCCAGAGCAAATGTGAAGCCGAACCCAACAGCCTCTGACATGGCAGGGGATTTTTTCAGGAGAACTGGGTGGGACGATTTGAAACACATTTGAAACAACTATCAATAGTTGTTTGTTTTCAAGAAATAAATTCTTGAAAAGGAGCAAGTTTCAGAGATCTGGAGAATGAACAAGAGTATTGGACTAATTGGATTATATTCAAAGAACTAGCACAGGTATGATGTGCCAAATAGCCTGCAACTATGCTGAATGATTGTGTAACTGTTATTGGATGATTCTTTACAGCTGGATGATTTAGTGAGTGTTCGGCTGTTGTCTGTGATTGATTGACTGAAGGAGCAATTAGACATTCCCCTTGTTTAAAATTTATTAGTGTCTCAATTAAACTTACATTAACATTGCAATGAACTTACTGTGAAAATTTCCTAATAGCACCTCTGGTGCCTGTTTGGGTACACTGAGGGAGAATTTAGCATGGCCAATGCACCTAACCAGCTCGTCTTTGGACTATAGGAAGAAACCAAAACACCTGGAGGAAACCCATGCAAACATGGGGAAAATGTACAAACCCCACACAGAGTGACCTGAGCCAGGAATCAAACCTGGGTCTGTGACGCTGTGAGGCAGTAGTGCTAATCACTGTGTCACCCTGCTGCCCATTTGACAATTCTATCATTTGATTAAATATTTCTGGGTTTAAATTCAGAGAGTCGGATAAACATATTCTGTTATAACTACACTTTATTTTAATGTTTGATTTACTTGGTTTTGCAATTGTACACAAATAAGATGATGTGAGAGTTGTGGTTTATGAAAATATTATGCTTACAAATTGTATCATTTGCTATCTGGATTGAGGGCCAGAATACATTATGCTTATTAAAACACGCGAACCCAGATAAAATATTGCTTTATTAATAGCTCAAACTCTCTGATCTCTGCTGTCAGTTACACAACCGAAAGTGTTTCAATGATTTGGATTTTTTTTGTTATTGATATGTTAATGGCTTTCACTGAATGACATTTTTTTGCCCTCTAATTGAAATGACTTTTGTTAACACACAGTCTCAGACACACACACGCAGTCTCGTACATACATACCAGCTACACCACACACAGTCTCACACACACATCCCAGCTACACCACACACAGTCTCACACACATACCAGCTACATCACACACAGTCTCACACACATACCAGCTACACCATACACAGTCTCACACACATACCAGCTACATCACACACAGTCTCACACACATACCAGATACACCATACACAGTCTCACACACATACCAGCCACATCACACACAGTCTCACACACATACCAGTTACACTACACGCAGTCTCGTACATACATACCAGCTACACCACACACAGTCTCACACACATACCAGCTGCATCACACACAATCTCACACACATAACAGCTACACCACACACAGTCCCAAACACGTACCAGCTACACCATACACAGTCTCACAGATATACCAGCTAGAAAACACACAGTCTCACACACATACCAGCTACACAACATGCAGTCTCACACACATACCAGCTACACCACATGCAGTCTCACACACATACCAGCTACACCACACGCAGTCACACACACATACCAGCTACACCACACACAGTCTCACAGATATACCAGCTAGAAAAGACACAGTCTCACACTGCCCCACACAGAGTGACCTGAGTCAGGAATCAAACCTGGGTCTGTGACGCTGTGAGGCAGTAGTGCTAATCACTGTGTCACCCTGCTGCCCATTTGACAATTCTATCATTTGATTAAATATTTCTGGGTTTAAATTCAGAGAGTCGGATAAACATATTCTGTTATAACTACACTTTATTTTAATGTTTGATTTACTTGATTTTGCAATTATACACAAATAAGATGATGTGAGAGTTGTGGTTTATGAAAATATTATGCTTACAAATTGTATCATTTGCTATCTGGATTGAGGGCCAGAATACATTATGCTTATTAAAACACGTGAACCCAGATAAAATATTGCTTTATTAATAGCTCAAACTCTCTGATCTCTGCTGTCAGTTACCACACGCAGTCTCACACACATACCAGCTACACTACACACAGTCTCACACACATACCAGCTAAACCACACGCAGTCTCACACACATACCAGCTACACCACATGCAGTCACACACACATACCAGCTACACCACACGCAGTCTCATACACATACCGGCTACATCACACGCAGTCTCATACACATACCAGCTACACCACACGCAGTCTCACACACATACCAGCTACACCACACACAGTCTCACACACATACCAGCTACACCACACACAGTCTCACACACATACCAGCTACATCACACACAGTCTCACACACATACCAGCTACACTACAAACAGTCTCACACACATACCAGCTACACCACACACAGTCTCACACACATACCAGCTACACCACACACAGTCTCACACACATACCAGCTACATCACACACAGTCTCACACACATACCAGCTACACCACACACAGTCTCACACACATACCAGCTACACCACATACAGTCTCACACACATACAGCTGCATCACACCCAATCTCAACACATACCAGTACCCACACACAGTCTCACACACATACCAGCTACACCACACACAGTCTCACAATACCACAAAAACACAGTCTCACACCACACACAGTCTACATACATACCAGCTGCACACACACAGTCTCACACACATCCCAGCTACACCACACACAGTCTCACACACATACCAGCTACATCCACACAGTCTCACACACATACTAGCTACACCATACACAGTCTCACACACATACCAGCTACATCACACACAGTCTCACACACATACCAGCTACACCACACACAGTCTCACACACATACCAGCTACACCACACACAGTCTCACACACATACCAGCTACACCACACACAGTCTCACACACATACCAGCTACACCACACACAGTCTCACACACATACCAGCTACACCACACACAGTCTCACACACATACCAGCTACACCACACACAGTCTCACACACATACCAGCTACACCACACACAGTCTCACACACATACCAGCTACACCACACACAGTCTCACACACATACCAGCTACATCACACACAGTCTCACACACATACCAGCTACACCACACACAGTCTCACACACATACCAGCTACACCACACACAGTCTCACACACATACCAGCTACACCACACACAGTCTCACACATACCAGCTACACCACACACAGTCTCACACACATACCAGCTACACCACACACAGTCTCACACACATACCAGCTACATCACACACAGTCTCACACACATACCAGCTACACCACACACAGTCTCACACACATACCAGCTACACCACACACAGTCTCACACACATACCAGCTACATCACACACAATCTCACACACATAACAGCTACACCACACACAGTCCCACACACATACCAGCTACACCACACACAGTCTCACAGATATACCAGCTAGAAAACACACAGTCTCACACACATACCAGCTACACCACACGCAGTCTCACACACATACCAGCTACACCACACACAGTCTCACACACATACCAGCTACAACACACGCAGTCTCACACACATACCAGCTACACCACACGCAGTCTCACACACATACCAGCTACACCACACGCAGTCTCACACACATACCAGCTACACCACACGCAGTCTCACACACATACCAGCTACACCACACGCAGTCTCATACACATACCGGCTACATCACACGCAGTCTCATACACATACCAGCTACACCACACGCAGTCTCACACACATAACAGCTACACCACACACAGTCTCACACAGATACCAGCTACACCACACGCAGTCTCATACACATACCAGCTACATCACACGCAGTCTCATACACATACCAGCTACACCACACGCAGTCTCACACACATACCAGCTACACCACACACAGTCTCACACACATACCAGCTACACCACACACAGTCTCACACACATACCAGCTACACCACACACAGTCTCACACACATACCAGCTACACCACACACAGTCTCACACACATACCAGCTACATCACACACAGTCTCACACACATACCAGCTACACCACACACAGTCTCACACACATACCAGCTACACCACACACAGTCTCACACACATACCAGCTACACCACACACAGTCTCACACACATACCAGCTACACCACACACAGTCTCACACACATACCAGCTACACCACACACAGTCTCACACACATACCAGCTACACCACACACAGTCTCACACACATACCAGCTACACCACACACAGTCTCACACACATACCAGCTACACCACACACAGTCTCACACACATACCAGCTACACCACACGCAGTCTCGTACATGCATACCAGCTACACCACACACAGTCTCTCACACATACCAGCTACACCACATACAGTCTCACACACATAACAGCTGCATCACACCCAATCTCACACACATACCAGCTACACCACACACAGTCTCACACACATACCAGCTACACGACACACAGTCTCACAGATATACCAGCAAGAAAACACACAGTCACACACATACGAGCTGCGCCACAAACAGTCTCACATACATACCAGCTACATCACACACAGTCTTGCACACATACCAGTTACACTACACGCAGCCTCGTACATACATACCAGCTACACCACACACAGTCTCATACACATACCAGCTACACCACAAACAGTCTCACACACATACCAGCTGCATCACACACAATCTCACACACATACAGCTACACCACAACAGTCCACAAATACCAGCTAAAACACACAGTCTCACACACATACAGCTACACCACACAGTCTCACACAATAACAGCTACACTACACACAGTCTCACACACATACCAGCTAAACACACGCAGTCTCACACACATACCAGCTACACACACGCAGTCTCACACACATACCAGCTACACCACACGCAGTCACACACACATACCAGCTACACCACACGCAGTCTCATACACATACCGGCTACATCAACGCAGTCTCATACACATACCAGCTACATCACACGCAGTCTCACACACATACCAGCTACACCACACACAGTCTCACACACATACCAGCTACACCACACACAGTCTCACACACATACCAGCTACACCACACGCAGTCTCACACACATACCAGCTACACCACACACAGTCTCACACACATACCAGCTACACCACACACAGTCTCACACACATACCAGCTACACCACACACAGTCTCACACACATACCAGCTACATCACACACAGTCTCACACACATACCGCTACACAACACAGTCTCACACACATACCAGCTACACCACACACAGTCTCACACACATACCAGCTACACCACACACAGTCTCACACACATACCAGCTACACCACACACAGTCTCACACACATACCAGCTACACCACACACAGTCTCACACACATACCAGCTACACCACACACAGTCTCACACACATACCAGCTACACCACACACAGTCTCACACACATACCAGCTACACCACACACAGTCTCACACACATACCAGCTACACCACACACAGTCTCACACACATACCAGCTACACCACACACAGTCTCACACACATACCAGCTACACCACACGCAGTCTCGTACATGCATACCAGCTACACCACACACAGTCTCTCACACATACCAGCTACACCACATACAGTCTCACACACATAACAGCTGCATCACACCCAATCTCACACACATACCAGCTACACCACACACAGTCTCACACACATACCAGCTACACGACACACAGTCTCACAGATATACCAGCAAGAAAACACACAGTCACACACATACGAGCTGCGCCACAAACAGTCTCACATACATACCAGCTACATCACACACAGTCTTGCACACATACCAGTTACAATACACGCAGCCTCGTACATACATACCAGCTACACCACACACAGTCTCATACACATACCAGCTACACCACAAACAGTCTCACACACATACCAGCTGCATCACACACAATCTCACACACATAACAGCTACACCACACACAGTCCCACACACATACCAGCTACACTACACACAGTCTCACAGATATACCAGCTACATCACACACAGTCTCACACACATACCAGATACACCACACACAGTCTCACACACATACCAGCTACACCACACACAGTCTCACACACATACCAGCTACACCACACACAGTCTACCACGTCTCACACAATACCAGCTACACCACACACAGTCTCACACACATACCAGCTACACCACACACAGTCTCACTCACATACAGCTACATCACACACAGTCTCACAAACATACCAGCTACACCACAACAGTCTCACACACATACCAGCTGCATCAACCCAATCTCACACATACCAGCTAAACACACACAGTCTCGCAACATACCAGTACACCACACACAGTCTCACACACATACCAGCTACACCACACACAGTCTCAACACATACCAGCAACCCACAGTCCCACCATACCAAAACACACAGTCTCACACACATCAGCTACACACACAGTCTCACACACATACCAGCTACACACCACAGTCTCACACACATACCACTACACCACACACAGTCTCACACACATACCAGCTACACACCACACAAATACCACAAACACAGTCTCACACACATACAGCTACCCACACCCACACACAGTCTCACACACATACCAGCTCACACACACAGTCTCACACACATACCAGCTACACCACACACAGTCTCACACACATACCAGCTACACCACACACAGTCTCACACACATACCAGCTACAACACACACAGTCTCACACACATACCAGCTACACCACACACAGTCTCACACACATACCAGCTACACCACACACAGTCTCACACACATACCAGCTACACCACACACAGTCTCACACACATACCAGCTACATCACACACAGTCTCACACACATACCAGCTACACCACACACAGTCTCACACACATACCAGCTACACCACACACAGTCTCACACACATACCAGCTACATCACACACAGTCTCACACACATACCAGCTACACCACACACAGTCTCACACACATACCAGCTACACCACACACAGTCTCACACACATACCAGCTACACCACACACAGTCTCACACACATACCAGCTACACCACACACAGTCTCACACACATACCAGCTACACCACACACAGTCTCACACACATACCAGCTACACACCACAGTCTCACAACATACCAGCTACACCACACACAGTCTCACACACATACCAGCTACACCACACACAGTCTCACACACATACCAGCTGCACCAAACAGTCTCACACACATAACAGCTACACCCACACAGTCTCACACACATACCAGCTACACCACAACAGTCTCACAATAACAGCTAAAAACACACAGTCTCACACACATACCAGCTACACCACATGCAGTCTCACACACATAACAGCTACACTACACACAGTCTCACACACATACCAGCTACACCACACGCAGTCTCACACACATACCAGCTACACCACACGCAGTCTCACACACATACCAGCTACACCACACGCAGTCACACACACATACCAGCTACACCACACGCAGTCTCATACACATACCGGCTACATCACACGCAGTCTCATACACATACCAGCTACACCACACGCAGTCTCACACACATACCAGCTACACCACACACAGTCTCACACACATACCAGCTACACCACACACAGTCTCACACACATACCAGCTACACCACACACAGTCTCACACACATACCAGCTACACCACACACAGTCTCACACACATACCAGCTACACCACACACAGTCTCACACACATACCAGCTACACCACACACAGTCTCACACACATACCAGCTACACCACACACAGTCTCACACACATACCAGCTACACCACACGCAGTCTCGTACATGCATACCAGCTACACCACACACAGTCTCTCACACATACCAGCTACACCACATACAGTCTCACACACATAACAGCTGCATCACACCCAATCTCACACACATACCAGCTACACCACACACAGTCTCACACACATACCAGCTACACGACACACAGTCTCACAGATATACCAGCAAGAAAACACACAGTCACACACATACGAGCTGCGCCACAAACAGTCTCACATACATACCAGCTACATCACACACAGTCTTGCACACATACCAGTTACACTACACGCAGCCTCGTACATACATACCAGCTACACCACACACAGTCTCATACACATACCAGCTACACCACAAACAGTCTCACACACATACCAGCTGCATCACACACAATCTCACACACATAACAGCTACACCACACACAGTCCCACACACATACCAGCTACACTACACACAGTCTCACAGATATACCAGCTACATCACACACAGTCTCACACACATACCAGATACACCACACACAGTCTCACACACATACCAGCTACACCACACACAGTCTCACACACATACCAGCTACACCACACACAGTCTCACACACATACCAGCTACACCACACACAGTCTCACACACATACCAGCTACACCACACACAGTCTCACACACATACCAGCTACACTCCACACAGTCTCACACACATACCAGCTACACCACACACAGTCTCACACACATACCAGCTACACCACACACAGTCTCACACACATACCAGCTACACCACACACAGTCTCACACACATACGCTACACCACACACAGTCTCACACACATACCAGCTACATCACACACAGTCTCACACACATACCAGCTACACCACACACAGTCTCACACACATACCAGCTACATCACCCATCTCACACACATACCAGCTACACCACACACAGTCTCACACACATACCAGCTACCCACCACAGTCTCACACACATACCAGCACCCACACACAGTCTCACACACATACCAGCTACACCACACACAGTCTCACACACATACCAGCTACACCACACACAGTCTCACACACATACCAGCTACACCACACACAGTCTCACACACATACCAGCTACACCACACACAGTCTCACACACATACCAGCTACACCACACACAGTCTCACACACATACCAGCTACACCACACACAGTCTCACACACATACCAGCTACACCACACACAGTCTCACACACATACCAGCTACACCACACACAGTCTCACACACATACCAGCTACACCACACACAGTCTCACACACATACCAGCTACACCACACACAGTCTCACACACATACCAGCTACACCACACACAGTCTCACACACATACCAGCTACACCACACACAGTCTCACACACATACCAGCTACACCACACACAGTCTCACACACATACCAGACCACCACACCAACACACCCATCTCACACACATACCAGCTACACCACACGCAGTCTCGTACATGCATACCAGCTACACCACACACAGTCTCACACACATACCAGCTACACCACACACAGTCTCACACACATACCAGCAGCATCACACACAATCTCACACACATACCAGCTACACCACACATAGTGTCACAGATATACCAGCAAGAAAACACACAGTCTTATACACATACGAGCTACGCCACACACAGTCTCACATACATACGAGCTACGCCACACACAGTCTCACATACATACCAGCTACATCACACACAGTCTCACACATATAACAGCTAGAAAACACACAGTCTCACACACATACCAGCTACACCACACACAGTCTCACACATATGCCAGCTAGAAAACACACAGTCTCACACACATACCAGCTACACCACACACAGTCTCACACACATACCGGCTACATCACACATAGTCTCACACACATACCAGCTACATCACACACAGTCTCACACACATACCAGTTACACTACACACAGTCTCATACACATACCAGCTACACCACACACAGTCTCACACACATACCAGCTACACCACACACAGTCTCACACACATACCAGCTGCACCACACACAGTCTCACACACATACCAGCTACACCACACACAGTCTCTCACACACACACGCACACTCGCACACATACCAGATACACCATACACAGTCTCCACACACATACCAGCTAACACCACACGCAGTCTCGTACATGCATACCAGCTACACCACACACAGTCTCACACACATACCAGCTACACCACACACAGTCTCACACACATACCAGCTGCACCACACACAGTCTCACACACGTACCAGCTACACCACACGCAGTCTCATACACATACCGGCTACATCACACGCAATCTCATACACATACCAGCTACACCACACACAGTCTCTCACATACATACCAGCTACACCACACACAGTCTCTCACACACATACCAGCTACATTACACACAGTCTCATACACATACCAGCTACACCACACACAGTCTCACACACATGCCAGCTACATCACACACAGTCTCACACACATACCAGCTAGAAAACACACAGTCTCACACACATACAGCTACACCACACACCATCTCACATACATACCAGCTACACCACACACAGTCTCACACACATACCAGCTACACCACACACAGTCTCACACACATACCAGCTAGAAAACACACAGTCTCACACACATACAGCTACACCACACACAGTCTCACACACATGCCAGCTACATCACATAGTCTCACACACATACCAGCTAGAAAACACACAGTCTCACACACATACCAGCTAGAAAACACACAGTCTCACACACATACCAGCTAGAAAACACACAGTCTCACACACATACCAGCTAGAAAACACAGTCTCACACACATACAGCTACACCACACACAGTCTCACACACATACCAGCTAGAAAACACACAGTCTCACACACATACAGCTACACCACACACAGTCTCACACACATACCAGCTGCACCACACACACCTAACCTGTCCCACACTCATTAATATTAAAAATATGTGAGATTGAAAGAACACCATCACCTTATCATAGTTTTCTGCCCAACTGTTGTAAAACTTCACTTTCTCCTCAGGATTCTTGATGCTGTACACTGTGAGAATGTTCTGGATAGAATGATCTGTGTCTGTACCAAACTCTGCCATTCTGTGAGAGGAAGGTTCTCCAGTAAATAACAGCTAATCAAAGTAGAAATGAATTGACAAGATTAAACATATATTTCTATCACATCCCTCACATTCAAATCTCTGAAACATTGTCTCGAAAATTCAGCTTTGTCTGACCCTTGTTCTGTACAGGCCAGCACTGAGTTTATTAGAATAGAATCATAGAATCCCTATATTGCAGAAGGAGGCCATTTGGCCCATCAAACCTGCACGTACAACAATCCCATCTAAGCCCTACCCCTTGTACATTTACTTTTCTCATCACACCCCCAATCAGGGGCGGTGTAGCATGGAAAATCAACCTACCCCACACATCTTTGGAGATTACGGATAATATCTTATGGATTGTGTGCTACATTGCATTAGACACCCATCACCTGTCCACAAGGTTTATATCTTATCGCATGGTCATAGAGAATTATTTGAAATCAGCACTTTGACTTGTAACTGCTTGTGTAAACAATACTCATGGAATTTTCCAGTTGTTTGCCACAAATTTTGACAAAGAATTCAGGAGTCTTTTTGAAAGATATTTTCACTCTGTTAATTTAGCAATTGAAATTTCAAAAGAAAGAGTGAATTTGCTTTTCTGTGACCTCTGAGAATCCAAGGATGTTCTCCAACTGATGAGTTTCTTTGGAAGTGTTATTACTGTTATTTGGCTGGCAGAGGCAGCAACTGTGTGCAGTAAGATTCCACAAATAATACCCAGATAAGTGACTAATGTTTCAGAGTTTGCAGAAATTTCTCCTTTGCACAAATTTGTATCACACTCGGGTGCTGAGAGAAAAGTAGAGTTGAAGCTGTATCGGAGATTAAAGATGTGAAGGCTGAGTAATACTGCCTTGGCTTACTCTTGCATCCAGACTTGGATTGCTGTTTGTGTGGAGTTTGCACGTTCTCCTCGTGACTGTGTGGGTTTCCACTGTGTGCTCGGGTTTCCTCCCACAGTCCAAAGATGTGCAAGCTGGGTGGATGGTGGATTGGCCATGCTGAATTGCCCTTCAGTGTCCCAAGTGCCTACTGTCTCAGAAGACTAAGGAAATTTGGTATGTCCACTATTACTGTGTCACCAACTTTTACAGATGCACCATAGAAAGCATGATTTCTGGTTGTATCACAGCTTGGTATGGCTCCTGCTCTGTTCAAGAACACAAAAAATCTACTAACAGTTGTGAACGGAATCCAGACAATCACTCAAACCAGCCTCCCACCCATTGACTCTGTCTACATTTTCTGCTGCCTCAGAAAAGCAACCAGCATAATCAAGAATCCTTTAGCATTCTGGACATACTCCCTTCCACCTTCTTTTGACAGGAAAAAGATACAGAAGTCTGAGAACATGTACCAACCAACTCAAGAACAGCTTCATCCCAGCCACCATCAGACTTTTGAATAGACCTACCTTGTATTAGGTTGATCTTTGTCTGCATTCTAGCTATGACTGTAACTCACCATTCTGCACACTTTCATTTCCTTCTCTATGAATGTAATGTTTTATCTGTACAACACGAAAGAAACAATATGTTTCACTGTATATGAATGCATATGACAACAAAAAAATCAAATCAAATAAAATCAAAAATCAAGATGTGTAGATTAGGGAGATTGGCCATAATAAATGCAAAGGTTTATGGCAATAAGGCAGGGGACGGGCTTAGGTAAATGCTGATTTGGAGAGTCAGTGCAGACTTGATGGGTTGAATGGCCTCCTTCTGCACTATAGGGCTGGCATGATTCTATGGTCCCCTTTGTGGAGTATTTGAATCTCACTGAGTGGCAGTTGTTGGGATGGTGGAGTTACTCTATTCTCTGCTATCGTGTCCCTTTGAACAGTCGGAATCTCTCTTTTAGGCGGCTTCCTGTGAAAAGCTATCCTGTCACACATTAAATTCTATCTGGCATTTCTTTGCCTTTTACTATCTTACCAATATTCCTTTACAGTGCTGTAATAATTCTTATGCATCAGCTTCAGAAAAACAACACATTTATTGATAAGTAAATCTATACAGAGACTGCAGCCTTGTGGCGACAGCCAACTCCTGAGAAGCTTCTGGAATAGAAACCTCTGCTTATCAGGATGAACCCCAACCGAGACCCTGATTGGTTTCCTTTGTCATGTGACCCTTAAAGGGACAATCACCACAAGTTTTCTTCACTGTCTGAAAGAATTAAGCCCAGCTTTCATTTTGGTGTCATTGGCAAATATTACTATCATTCCATTTGCATCCTTATCCAAATCATTCACAAGGAAAAGAGTCAACTGATTGTCATATAAGGTGAAGTTGGAGAGTCCAGCGAAAAGTGGTGAAGTGATAGTAGGAGTGATATAAAAATTCTCTTTTCCAGGAATCCAGTTTATCTTGAGTAATGAAATAGTTGGATCATAGGTGGGAGTGATGCCTACTGTGGTTGAAAGTTGTGAGGTAACAAGGTCAGAAAGGCACAGGTTAAGACGAGAGGAAAAATTAAAGGGTGAAGAAAAACAAGTTGAAACTCAATCATCAGAAACTATTTTTGATCAGATTGTTCAAAAAGAACAAGAACAGGTGAAGGATGAAGTGGATATTTTTAATTCAGGAAAGTTGGCAGGATTACAATGGAAAATGATCTAAAAATAAAACAGTCATATCAGAAAACACACAGGGAAGAAGAATCTGAGTGTATACCAGAATGTTATTGCCTTAAAAACGATTTTCTCGACCATTCATATAAAACTGGTGAAGGTGAAGAAAGAGAACGAGTTACTGGACAATAATGTGAATAAAGAAAGTGAGCTGATGTGGAGTCTAATGTAAACAGCTTGACTGTTTTGTGATGTTGAAATGACCTGAACATTAACTGCAGGATTCTCAAAACAGCTCATCATCTATATGAAAAAATATAGATGAATCAAAAGTCAGGTGTGGTCTCAAAAAAGAGATTGAGAGCAGAAGTATTTTACCGCTGCAGATTAAAAAAAAGACAACTACATGAAATGAACTGAAACCATACCATCATTCGAAATGCTGGTATAATAAACCAGTACGTCTGTATAGCCTTGGATATCCAGTGGAACTGTACTGTTCAAGCTTGTATTCAAGTAAATTAGTGAGTTTTGCATCAACATAACTGCCACAGTGATCTCTGGAACCATGGTTGCAACAAGCTCTGACATAAGGCAGACAAACTGCTGTGTGTCTTTACCAAAGAGTGTGCAGAAAGCGAAGGTGAAGATCCAGGGAAAACAAAGGAGTTGGACTTCCAATAGAGGAGCTAAGGCTAATTAACAAAAAAGGGGACAGAGATAAAGTGACTTTTCTGAATGGCCCTGACTAGAAAGTTTACCCTCCTGATCCTGCCTAGCTCTCTGAGGACATTACCTGTGTCTTCACCCATCAGATATCTCTTTTTGTTGGTGATTCCAAACTCGAATTTCAGACTTGACATTCTCAGCTCTTCAGTCATCATGAATATCTTCAGCCACTGGAGTAGTCTCAGCAGCATATCTGACCTTCCAGATGTTGTGAGTACCAATGCTGGGCCCAAGATGTTCTGGAAGAGGAGAGCTGATTTCTCTCCTGGTCTTTCTCCCACGGCATTATAAAGTAGCGATGAAAGCAGACAGCCTTATTCAATTCTTTTGCCAGAAGTGACTGGTGCTGTCTTACCTCCAAGTACACGTAACACTCTTTAGCCTATTGATAAAGTCTCTAAATGACCCAGATGAAGTCATGCTGCAAAAATCCTCAGGGTCTCCCGAAGCTCTGCATGGCGGATTGAACCAAGGATCTTTGTGTCATCCACAGCCTAATACCCACAATTCCTTGTCAGTTGGTTTCTTGACATACTGCTTTGCTGATACCCATCTCCATCGCTCTAACCAATCCAACTGTGGAATGCTACTTGGTTCCAGAATGGTGCAATTGTTATAATTGAATAACAAATGGGAAGAGGAGGCTCCAGGGACACTCTTATCCTTCCTGATGCAGAAGTATCACGTGAATTATAGCTCCTTTTGAGTTATCCACCATAGTAAAGTGCTTAAATTTGACCAATTAGATTCACTTGATGTGATATAAAGATTCAATAGATTATGCTGAATATTGCAAAGGCCCCAGTAACATCCTGGCTGCTGTATTGAATTTACATTGCAATGGAACTACTGTGAAATTCCCCTAGTCACCACACTTCAGCGCATTTGGAAATGGAAGAAGATATCCAGATAGAAAGAAAAATGCCAGATGTGATCATTAAAGACACACAGGAGCAAAGAAGTAAGAAATTGTTCCTTTCCTTACATT
Source organism: Sphyrna mokarran (assembly GCA_024679065.1). Taxonomy (NCBI): domain Eukaryota; kingdom Metazoa; phylum Chordata; class Chondrichthyes; order Carcharhiniformes; family Carcharhinidae; genus Sphyrna; species Sphyrna mokarran. The sequence continues at coordinate 37,640,504 of JAGIQG010000023.1, forward strand.
TTGTTAGATGCTTTTTGTTAATCACATATTGATGTGAAGGAAATATATTGTTTTTAACATCAAACTTACTCTGGCAGTATTAGTCACTAGCGAGACCAACATTTATTGGCCATCTCATATTGCCTGGAGAAGGTACTAGTGAACTGCCTTCTTGAGCTGCTCCAGTCCCTGAGGTGGAGGTATACCCACGGTGCTGTTAGGGTTGGAATTTCAGGATTTTGACCCAACTTCAATGAAGGAATGGCAGGAGATATATTTCCAATTCAGGATAGTGAGTGGCTTGGAGGGGAAGTGGCAGCTGGTGATGTTCCCAGATATCTGTTACCCTTATCCTTCTAGGTGAGATTCGCCACAGGTTTAGAATGTGCTGCCTAAGGAACCTTAGTGAGTTGCTGCAGTGCATCTTGTAAATGATACACACAGTTGCCACTGTGCATCTGTGGTAGAGGGATCGAATGTTTAATGTGGGGGTCTAATCAAGCAGGCTGCATTGTACTGAATGATGTCAACTTTATTGTGTGTTTTTGAAGCTGTACTCATTCAGGCAAGTGCAGGTATTCCATCTCAATTCCAATCTGTGATTTGTAGGTAGTGGGCAGGATTTAGAAACTTCACCATAGGATTTCCAACCTCTAAATCACTCTTGTAGTCATGCTTGTAGTCATGGCAGATACTCAGCAATAACCTGCACATTGATACTCAGTTTGAGTTCCATGAGAGCCACTTGACTCCTGACCTCATCACACCCTTATTCCAAACATGGCTGAAAGAGCCAACTTTCAGCAGCGAGAGTAACTGCCCTTGTTGTAGCATCAAAAAATAAAATTGAACTCAACAGAAATCAAGGAGAAAAATCTTCACTGGTTGGAATCACAAAGGGAGAGGTTGAAGGTCCATCATTTCAGTTCTAGGACATTGCTGCAGGAGATCTTCAGGATAGTGTCCTAGGCCCAACCTTCACATCAATGACCTTCTCTCCAACATAAGGTCAGAAATGGATATGTCCTTTTTTCATTAATTGATTTTAATTGCTTGTGTATTGCAACTTCCAGAAGGAACTCAGAAAGCCAGCAACTTGTCGTATATTTTTGCTATTTGGTATAATCTGAGGAAAGATGTAAAGATCAGTGAGGAAGATTTAAATCTTGTTATAATAATTAAGCAAATGTTTATTCAACAGTAAAACACACAAAAGATGCCTTTTTAAAATGGCACTCTCAATCGCTGTGGAGCCAGGTTTTCCCATGTATTGGTGCCCTGCACCCCTGCATGATGGTGTGAAACATGCCCCCTTGACTTTTTTCTCTGGCAGAGTATTGTATGATTTGGAGAAAAAAAATGACCAGTTTCTCTCAGAAAAGCACACTGATTTTCTTGCCAGGAGCAATATCCAGCCTTAAGCTGACAAGTAACATGTAGCTTTTGTGCCAGATAAGCTCAAGGCACTGACCATCTCCAACAAGAGAGAACATAACCTTTATTCTTTTACGTTCACTGGCATTATCAGCTCTGAGTCCCCCACTAACCTGGAGGTTACCGTCTATCAGAAACCCCAAACTGGCTCAGCCAGTTGAGTAGCATGACTGCAAGAGTGATTTAGAGGTTGGAAATCCTATGGTGAAGTTTCTAAATCCTGCCCACTACCTACAAATCACAGATTGGAATTGAGATAGAATACCTGCACTTGCCTGAATGAGTACAGCTTCAAAAACACGCAATAAAGTTGACATCATTCAGTACAATGCAGCCTGCTTGATTAGACCCCCACATTAAACATTCGATCCCTCTACCACAGATGCACAGTGGCAACCGTGTGTATCATTTACAAGATGCACTGCAGCAACTCACTAAGCTTCCTTAGGCAGCACATTCTAAACCTGTGGCGAATCTCACCTAGAAGGATAAGGGTAGCAGATATCTGGGAACATCACCAGCTGCCACTTCCCCTCCAAGCCACTCACTATCCTGAATTGGAAATATATCTCCTGCCATTCCTTCATTGAAGTTGGGTCAAAATCCTGAAATTCCAACCCTAACAGCACCGTGGGTATACCTCCACCTCAGGGACTGGAGCAGCTCAAGAAGGCAGTTCACTAGTACCTTCTCCAGGCAATATGAGATGGCCGATAAATGTTGGTCTCGCTAGTGACTAATACTGCCAGAGTAAGTTTGATGTTAAAAACAATATATTTCCTTCACATCAATATGTGATTAACAAAAAGCATCTAACAACATGTAAGGAAAGGAACAATTTCTTACTTCTTTGCTCCTGTGTGTCTTTAATGATCACATCTGGCATTTTTCTTTCTATCTGGATATCTCCTTCCATTTCCAAATGCGCTGAAGTGTGGTGACTAGGGGAATTTCACAGTAGTTCCATTGCAATGTAAATGTAAGCCTAACTTGTGATTAATAAATAAATTATACTTCATCATGCCTGATATATGCTGACTCACCCTCATTCTTTCTTGTTTTCTTCTTACTTTGCTGTATAGAAGCATGTTTTAAACACTAACCCATAAGGGGATCATGTTGTACACAGTGATTTTAACCTTGGAATCCTGATCTTTATAAATAGAGGCATAGTCCGTGAAAGCAAAAAGGTTATAGTTTTCCTGTATAAACATTGATTTCAATGGCAGAATTTTCCCAAAGAATTTCTTTTTGGTGAAGAAACTAATGCAGTTTGTATTAGCAAGTCATGGATCGCAGTTCCAGTTCTGAGGCACTGGTTTTGGGTGGGAGTGAGTTTTGTATTGGTTCTAAGAGGGGCAGGACCTAAACACACCAGCAAGCCTGGCCTCACAGTGAGCAGCTGTTGTTTTTAAAGGGCTCCCCATGTTAAAGTAAAATTGAAGATCCTCCCACCATCCCCACATAGAGAATGGAACCTCCTCCATTGAAGGAATGTTCCCCTCTACCCACTGTAGATTGCAGCATCAGGGCTCTCCCAACGAGTCACCCTTCAGGCAACACCCCTCAACTCCCACTTCTTGGCATTGTTCCAATGCCAAGTTGGTACTGCTAGGATGCCAGAGGGCAATGCCAAGTGGTTACTGCCTAACCATGTCCCTGACCATCTGGAGAATTCAACGCTTTCAGTCCCTTTGCATGGCCATCTTCGCCATTTGAGAATGCTAGTGATGATTCACACCAAGTTCCCGCTGGGCCCTGGGGGTCAGAGAATCCCAGTTTGAAATTGATAAGCATATTTCAATTGATATTTAGCCACTGATAGATTTGCCTGTGATTCTCCAAGACTCCAGCAGTGTGACGTTAGAAAATCACCCTTGTTGTGTCCAATTCTAGGCTCCACATTTCAGGAAGGATGTGAAAGCTTTGGAGATGCTGCAAAATGAATAGTTCAGAATAGTTCAGAGAATGAGGGGATTTATTTACAGGAATGAATTGGAAAATTGTTTCTGTTCTCTGAGAATCAGGGAGGGTGCAAACACAAACATTTACAGGAAACTGCTCCCAGTAGCAAGCGGGAAGATCAAGAAGCAGAGGACACCAGTTTAAGGCTATTGGTAAACGTATTGAGAGCTTGCTACTGCAGGGATCATGGGCAAAAGATAGATCTTTCAATTATCAAAATATTTGACAAAGAAATGGATGAAACTTTCCTATTTTTCAGGAGAGTGGTACAGCGAGTGGAAAAAGCTGAATGGAATCTGTCAGTTCCCCCCAACCTTTCCCCCTCCCCACACGTATCAGATAGTAGAGAAAATGTGTACAGGCAGATCCCACAAGGTAACTCTGTCTCTACTGAATCTACCAGCAACTTGTTGTTTTAAAACATCAAAGCGTCCTTTTCAAAGACACCCCAACAACAAAAATTAAAAATAGAACCCCCACCCTGCCCACAAACATTCACCCGCAGAACAGTTCCCTACCCTCCTTTGGCGGGTTCTGCTCACTCGGTACAAGCCACCAGAGTGCTGTTGTGATGTACATTGACTCACCTTCACACTATTGTGAGTGGATTATATAACAGAGGGGGGATGACCATCTGGGAGCTCTCATAATGAGATGTACATTTATTGCAGGGGGCTTCCCCACATTGAACGCTGGAGTTCCCATCAGTGGCAGGGGTTGGGGACAGTCCCAGTGGGAATTCCCATCGGTGTAAACCATCTTTTGGGTCTCTCACAATATTCTGCACTCCCACCACCGTTCACGCCTGCTGCGGATCGGAATACAAAATCCTCCACAGGGGATGTTTCCATTTGTGGTTGAGGCCAGAATGAAGGGCCATAAATATAATTGTTACTAACCCGAAAGAGAATTCGGGAAGAACCTCTTTACAAGAGAGTGGTCAGACTTGCATCCCACTTTAGCTGTGTTCATTGCACCTCCTCCAGTTTCCCCAAAGACTCAGAGAGTCCAGCTGTTTAATCTGTGTCGGGAGGGAGGGAATATGTGTCTCTCTGCTGCACATTGACTTACCTGTTCCTTCAACAATGTCACGCCTCTACAATTGGACTCTAACAACTCATTCCACTGTACACACACCACAGAATTGAGTTTCGAAGCACAGGGACTTACGCACTTTGAAAGTGGACTTTAGTCTTCACATTGGTTCATGGGATCTGGAAAGATGCCCAAATTGCAACAGCCTGAATATCTCTTTTGTGAAATGAGTTGAAAGTTTGGTGCACTGGGGACAAATGATGCAAGTTAATCAGCTTGAATAATTGACATCAGTTGTTTCAGACTGGCCTTACAAAAATTTATATTCAAATCAGAGAGCCCGCTGGAAGTGGCTGCCTGTGACTGCCAGATCAATACGAGGGAGCAGGGCTGGGGAGCAGGGCTGGGGAGGACAGGGCTGGGGGAGGAGGGCGGGGGGAGAGGGCTGGGGAGGTGGGCTGGGGAGGGCAGGGCTGGGGGAGAGGGCTGGGGAGGGCTGGGCTGGGAGGGCAGGGCTGGGGGAGCAGGGCTGGGGGAGAGGGCTGGGAGGGCTGGCTGGGGAGGGCAGGGCTGGGGGGAGAGGGCTGGGGAATCAGGACTGGTGAGGGCAGGACTGGGGGAGTAGGGCTGGGGAGGGCAGCGCTGGGAGCAGGGCTGGGGAGGGCAGGGCTTCAGAGGGCGGGGCTTCAGAGGGCGGGGCTGGGGGAGAGGGCTGGGATGGCGGGGCTGAGGGACCAGGGCGGGGGAGTGGGGCTGGGGAGGGCGGGGCTGAGGAGGGCGGGGCTGGGGGAGCGGGGTTGGGGGGGTGCTGGGGGAAGGCTGGGGTGTTGCTGGGGGGGAAGCTGGGGGGTAGGCTGGGGGGGGGGCTGGGGGTGCAGGGTGGGGTTGGGGGCAGGGCTGGGGAGGGCGGGGCTTTGGAGGGCAGGGCTGGGGAGGGCAGGGCTGGGAGAGCGGGCCTGGGAGCGGGGCTGGGGAGGCGGGCTGGGGGAGCAGGGCTGGGAGGGCAGGGCTGGGGGAGCGTGGAGCTGGGGGAGCAGGGCTGAGAGGGCAGGGCTGGGGGAGCAGGGCTGGGGAGGGTGAGGCTGGGGGAGCAGGGCTGGGGAAGACAGGCTGGGGAATTCAGGGCTGGGGAAGACAGGGCTGGGGAAGACAGGGCTGGGGGGCAGTGCGTTAGGTGGAGCCGTGTGTGGTGTGACTGGTCCTCAGGGGCAATGCCTGTTTGAGCAGCGGTCGGACAGGCTCGGGCTCCACAAGGAGACAGAATAAAGAGATGGTCAATTATCGTTCAGCTGCTGCGTGAACACTGAATGCACGTCACACACACATGTGCCCAACACCCATGACAGCTTCATCCTTCCGGAAGTCTTTGAGAATCAACCCAGGATGCAGGAATGGCCAATAGGGGCTGAGGAAAGTTGTCCCAGAGCCAGCAGCTTGGATTGGAGGTTGAAAATGCACATGCGCACGTAAAGTTCAAAAGCAGCAGCTTTCCTGCTGACAACTCCCCACCCACCCCCGCCCACCCTGCCCTCCACAGACATCACTGACCCTCTCCCACAGTCTCAACCCACTCCCCCACCATGGATTACGTCCCCCAGCACACCATCACACAGTGTTCCTCTCATCCCCTCTCCCCATTGTTCACAGGGTCCCTTGTCCCTCACTCTCCCAATCACAATGTCCCTCACTCTCCCAATCACAATGTCCCTCACTCTCCCAATCACAATGTCCCTCACTCCCCCAATCACAATGTCCCTCACTCCCCCAATCACAATGTCCCTCACTCCCCCAATCACAATGTCCCTCACTCCCCCAATCACAATGTCCCTCACTCCCCCAATCACAATGTCCCTCACTCTCCCCAATCACAATGTCCCTCACTCCCCCAATCACAATGTCCCTCACTCCCCCAATCACAATGTCCCTCACTCTCTCTCTTCCTTCCCTCCTCCCAGTTACCTCTCCCTCACTCCCCCATCTCCCCCTCTCCCCGATCGCAGTGTCCCTCATCACCTCTCTCCCCATGTCCTTGATGGCAGTGCCCCTCACCCTCTCTCTTCCCCCTTCCCCTTGATCGCACTGTCCCTCACTCTCTCTTTCCTCTTCCCCCCGATTGCACTGTCCCTCCCTCCCCCAGCTGGGGTTTTGCAGCCTCGCTCGAACAGTATTCACAGCAACACAACACTGTCAGGCAAATCAAGATGCGTGTTATTAGTTGGAAGGGGAAATTCCAAGCCGAGGCCTGTTGCTTGTTCCGACCTGTGGGAACTGAGCATGCTGCAGCTCAAGAAGCTCTAAGTGCAAATACAACACACAGAAATGAAATTTGGACAAATGTGGGCGGCGATTCTCCCGCTGTAACCCGCTATGTTTCTGGTGGCTCAGGCTGGGAGATGCGTGTTTGACATTTCATGGGTTCTCCGACAGTTTTTAAGACCCGCGCGCATCTCTCAGCCGGAGAAACACGGCGTTGTCGGGAACCTGCTGAAGGTGGGTGGGCGCGGATTAGCCTGAGTTTACATATCTTTACGTGTCATTATCAGAATCCATACATTAATCTTCACCCACGGCTGCGCCTCCCATCTCTTTGGCTTGATGTGATTTTGGCGCAAAGCAGACAGGATATTTAGAAGTTGCAATTTGGCATGGCAGGCGTGAGCTGGCGTGAGGAGCTGAGTGCTGCTAGGGGAGTGCGGGGGATGGTGTAGACAGGCCCTGGAGAGACCTGGTATCCTTCCTCCTGTTACCTTCAGGCCCGTGGTCCAGTGATATCTGGGGGTGGGGATGTTGGGGTCAGAGTGGGGGCCTTTGGAGTCTTCTATTTGCTCACAGCTCTCTGGGTGAAGTTCCAGTCCTGCTCACCCTCCCCTCCCCCCACCCCCATCCCCATCCCAGGCAGCTCTGTTGCCCACTGTGGAAGGCAGCCTCGGAGGTTCCTGCTGTCCCCCTCCTCGGTCTTCTGTGCATACTCTCGGGAGCCTACTCACCCAGCCTCCCCAGGCAGCACTATCGTGCACTGTGGAAAGCAACCTTGAGGGTGCCCACTCCCTGTCCTCTCCAGGGCAGTGTTGTAGTGCAGTGTGGGGGAGCAGGCTCGAGGGTTCCTGCTCCTTCTACCCCTCCGCAGCAGTTTGCATTATCTTACCGCGGGCTGTGGTCAGGGACTCGACTGAGTGCCGGTGTCCCGGAGTGGGGGAGGAGTGCACCATGTGCTGACTGAGGCCTAACCAGATGAAGCAGCTGCTGCTCCAGACCGGGGAGCAGGGGGTCAGACAGGGACTGCACGGAATCTGCTGTCACTGGGAACACATCTGCTTTGCAGTCTGTCCCTGCCCTGTGACACAGACCAGCAACACATGCCTGTAACGGATGCTGCAGTTGTACACACAGCAATGGCTCAAGGGTGTGCATTGCCCACGTCTGCACACTGACCTGCAGAATCTGGACCAGCAATTGTCACGGTGGGAATCTCACACAACCCTAATCGGGTCACGTGTGGCACCCTGGATTGTGTGGGGTTCCCAGCTCCCACAAGTGGGCGTTCTGACCCAGGTGAAGGATTGGGGTGGTGCAGGGTCTATGCTGCCAATGAGAATAATCCATCATTCTTTGCTCCTTCCAAACCACACTGTGCAGATGGATCTCGGTTTGCTCAATCTGGAGTTGGCCATGTTGGGGTGGCTGCAGGGGCGGAGGAGGAGGAGTAGGAGGAGGAGGCACTGAGGAGGTGCAAGCGTGGAGAGACCACCATAAGAATAGCCACCACCAGACCCTCAGGAAGGAGGGCAGGGGCTGCCGCTGAGGGCCCGGAGGTGGGTGGGCAGGCTCCCGAGAGGGTGCACAGAAGGCGGAGGGTGCAGAGGTCAATGAGGTATAGTCTCTGCAATTCCTTCGAGGCCCTCTAGGAGATGTGCTATTGCCAGCTGTGCCTGTCCAAGTTCACGGTGCGATAAATTCCTGAGATGCTCTCACACCTGGTGCCTCGGGAGGGCGGTAGCCACCAGCTCCCTGTGGATGTGAAGGTGATGGCAGCCCTCAATTTCTTTGCCTCTGGGTCATTCCAGGCTTCTCGCGGTGATCCAGCTGGGATCTCCCAGGTCTCTGTGCACAGATGTGTGCGGTAGGTCACAGATGCCCCTGTATCCCTGGGCAGGGCAGTTTATTAATTTCGATGTGGGCCGTGCACAGCAGGAGGCCCGGGCTCTCGGCTTCACCTCCATCACTGGGATCCCGAATGTACAGGGTGCAGTGGATGGGACACACATCACCTTGTGGGTCCCCCACGCAGGGCTGCAGGAATTTGTGAACCAAAAAGAGTTTCACTCCCTGAACGTCCAAATGATCTGTGACCATCAGCTGAAGATCATGCAGGTCGATGCACGTTCCCCAGGGAGTGTCCATGACAGCTTTGTGATCCAGCAGTCGGACATCCCTGGGCTCTTTGAAGACCAGCCCAGGCTCCCGGGATGGTCACTGGGTGACGAGGGTTACCCACTAAGCTCATGGCTGATGGTGCCTGTGCAGAGGCTCGAGACCGAGGCGGAGACTCACTACAACGAGGTCTATGCAGCCACTCGGTCCATCATAGAGCGGTGCCTCGGCCTGTCGAAGATGTGGTTCCGCTGCTTGGACCCCTCTGGGGGGAGGCCTCCAGTCTGACCCTGTGTGTCCTTCACAGATCATCATCATTCACTGCACTCTTCACAACATCATCCAGCAGTGGGGAGACCAGCAGGAACAGGAGGAGGAGGAGGAGGGGAGAGGGAGCAGGAGGAGGAGGAGGAGAGAGGAGGACGAGGAGGAGAGGAGGAGAGGAGGAGGAGGAGAGGAGGGAGCAGGAGGAGGAGGAGGAAGAGGGAAGGGGGAGAAGGAGGAGGAGGAGAAGGGAGGATGAGGAGAGAGGAGGAGGAGGAGGAGAGAGGGAAGAGTGGAGGAGGGAGGGGGAGGGAGGGAGAGTAGGAGGAGGAGGAGGAGGAGGGGAAGGAGGAGGGAGCAGGAGGAGGAAGAGAAGGGGAACAGTGGAGGAGGGATGAGGAGTTTGAGGGGTGTAGGAGGGGAGCAGTGGTGAGGGGGTCCTGCCACATGAACAGCTGGAGGATAGAGGGCAGGCGGCGATGGCAGGTGTCTGGCAGCCACTTCACCGAGTTGGTGCTGTGCAGTGAGGGGGCTATAACCACCACACACCCAGTTATGCTCTTAACATAAATGATTACCAAACCCTGATTGATTTTGTCCTTCACCCTCGCTCTCTAATGATCTACAACCTTCTAACTTTGTGCTGTTTACTGCTTCTTCTAGGTGTTACCCCAGCATGCACATTGGCGGTAGAGGTGTCCAGCTATGATGATGCCCCATTGCCTGCAATGCCCTTGATGGACATCCTCTGGATCCTCACTTTCGGATGGCACTGTTTCAGTGCCACCCTGTTCATCTTGCTGGCCTTCAGATGCCCCAGTGTGAGGAAAAAAGAATCAGAATGTCTCTGGGCATGGGTTCCTTCCTTTGAGGTACCTAGACATCCTGGAGATGCCCCATGAGACGCCAAGGTAACTGGATTAAGCTCCAGAAGCTCCAGCGTCTCTTAGTTCTGCCAATCCTGGAGGCCCAGATGCGTCTGCCCCATGATATGTGATCTCTCAACCCTGATCCTCTGAGACAGGGCCAAGCTCTGGAGCCCCGCAGCAGCAGCCCTCTGAGCCTGTGCTAAGTTATCATGGCTCACAACCACAGCCTGCTGTGTCTCCAGAATGATATAGAGATGCTGGCATTGGACTGGAGTAAACACAGTAAGAAATCCCAACACCAGATTACAGTCTAACTAGTTTATTTGACAGTAATCTTACTATTCCAAGACATCTTCTCCAGAGTCTTCATCACATCATTGATAAAGACGAACATCTCGCCAAGGCCATCCCCACACTCCCACTTCTTGCCTTCAAACAACCGCATAACTTCAAACAGATGGTTGTTTGCAGTAAACTACCCAGCTTCAGGAGAACAGTGACCACAACACCACACAACCCTCCGCAAGACATGCTGGATCATTGACACAGATGACATCATCACACAGGAGAACACCATTCAGTATATACATTGTACATACTCCTGCAACTCGACTAAATTGTCTACCTAATACGCTGCAGGAAAGGATGTCCTGAAACATGTTATGTTGAAGAGATCACGCAGACGCTAGGACAATGGATGAATGAACACCACTCGACAATCACCAGGCAAGACTGTTCCCTTCCTGTTGGTGAACACTTCAGCCGTCACGGGTATTCAGCCTCTGACCTTTGGGTAAGCATTCTCCAAGGCAGCCTTCACGACACACGATAGCGCAGAGTCGCTGAGCAGAAACTAGTAACGTTCCGCACACATGAGGACGGTCTCAACCAGGATCTGGGTTTCATGTCGCACTATCTGTAACCCCCATGACTTGCCTGGACTTGAAAACTCTCACTAACTGTTCTGTCGGGAGACAATACACATCTCTATAATCTATGCTAATGCTATCTCCACTCACATGGTCTGCATCTTTAAGACTTGAATAGCAGGTTAGTGAAAAGACTTGCATTCTAATCAGTATTCTGTAAACTATCTTGTCTTTATATGCCCTTCTCTGATCAGAACCTTCCACACACTTGACAAAGGAACACCGTTTCTGAAAGCTATTGAGATTACTATCAAATAAACTTTGGACTCTAACCTGGTGTTGTGAGACTTCCAGAACGCCAGCGAGAATCCCAGCCACAGCGATCAGTGTCTCCCACATACCACCAACACCATGAGCATCGAGCGCTGTGCCTCCTGGCTGCCAGAACGACACTTGCCCAAGGCCCGTTGTGTCTCTGTCACACATGAGGACAGACCCCTGAGCCAGAGCTTCCATTGCGGTCGCCACCCTCACAGTGTTGGCCTGGGTCTCACACTGTGTCAACACCGCCTCCCCCATCAGCACTCTGTTTGACTCCCCTAAACAGCCTTGCAGTTGTAGTATGGTTGCTGACAGCCCTTCCACAACTCTCCGGGTTTCCTGATGCATCTCCACCAGCCTGGGAAGGAACAAATCCAGAGTCCCAGCAGCTGGCTTGGGGACAGCTGAATCCTGGCCTCCGGCAGACCTCCATGTGCCTGAGCCCTAGGATGTGCCCACCTCCACCCGATGTGCATCACTTCTGTGATGTGCTCACCAGATCGTGACCCAGAAACCTCAACACAAAAGGTGCCCACCATGGTGATCGTCTCTCTGTTGGTGGGTTGTGTGGTACATGCCGGTGCTGCTTCGGTGGTGCTGCCTCAGAGGATTCCTCCGTGCCTCTCTCCGAGGTGTTGTCCAGGGGGTCATGGGCAGTTTGCTCCAGAGCAGTGGGGGATTGTGTTTCTCTGGGTCTCGAAATATAATAAAGAACACAAATTAGGGGGAGGGAGACAAAACATTCCACACAGCGTCGCACCTACTGTGAGGAGGACCTAGGTTGAGGGTGCAGTTCTGTTCACTCATATACTGGACACTGACCTGGCTGTCGGTGACCATTTGGTATGGCCCATTACCCCCTGAGGGACCAGAACACTGCATTTGCCTGACGAAGACACAGAGTGTTGAAAGCTCGCAATTTTACTATCAAATAAATCGGTTGGATTTAAAATTGGTGTTGCTAAATTCTTACTGAGTTCCCATTACCCCCTGCCAGCTCCATGGCTCGCTCCGCCATGCAGGTCAGGCACACCATCACCAGCCTGTGTTGATTCCGTGCATAGTGAATGTTCTTTTCCTGTGGGAACATAAGGTGGATAACAAGCATTAACATATTGCAGTGCAGGATGTGCAATGTGTGCCTGTGTCTCGGACGTTGTGCTGATAGTTTTGGGGAAAGCGATCACTGCTGAAGGCTGTTGGTTGAGGGGTGAGGGGAAGGGGTGAGATTCTGTTCCTGGGGGAAGGGTCACTTGCTGCATGGGTTTGAGATCCGTTCCAGGCATGCTGCAAGGTTCCAAGTGAGATGCTCACTCACCCTTGCTGCTCGAAGAAGGTTGTACATTTTTCTGCGACACTGCCTCCCAGAGCGCGGTGTCAGGCTCCTGACATTCACCACTTCTGCCACCTCCTGCCACAATGCCATTGCAGAAGCACCCCTTGGGTTGGGGTCCTGGCTGGGGATGATCCGTTCACATCTCTCCTCCACGGCATCTTGAGGGTGATCCTGGTCGGTCTCTAAAAATCTGGGAGCCGGTTTCCATGCAGCCGTCTTTCTTGCGTGACTGGCTGTGTGTCCATTCCTGCAGCTTGTATACAGCTCTGGCCTATTAGGGGAGTGCTGGTACAGTGACTGAGGCCAGTCAAGGGCCCGTTAGCAACAAGAATTTGTGAGAGATTTTAAAAGCTGCTTTTAGTTGAATGTCATTCATCCCTCAGGGTACTGATTGGCTGCCCTGCAATAGGCTGCTGTGTCTGGGATGGGGGGTGGGGGGGGGATGTGGGGGGAGATGCAATGCTCAGGGCTCCCATTCAAGAGAGGGAATGATCACAAGCTGAAGTTATGCACGTCAGCAGTGAGGACAATATGTTCGAGGAATGAAAGGATTGGGAATCCGCACTATCCAAATCCATAGGGGCACGTGGTGAGCAGACAGCCATTATCTGTGTGTGGGGGGAGACGGGAGGGTGTGGGGAGGTGGGTGTTGGGGTAGCAGCGGCAATGAGGCCAGCAATGCCTGTGGGCGGGGTTGTGGGGCTAATGATGAGACCAGTGATATCTGCGGGAGTTGGGTAACAGGGATCTGGATGCTGGGAGGTCTTTTCCGCAATCTCCCAATGATATGCATGGGCACAGATTCCCACTCATCCTGCCGACTGCAGGCTCTTTGGCGTAAATAGGTCCCGCCCTTTGAGCGTTTAATGATATTCACGGCTGGGACCTCTGCAGTGCACAGAGTGCACAGATTCAGATCTGAAACTGAACTGAGAAAAGAAGTCAGGATTTAGAACAGTTTTCCCATCAATTCAGCACTTTGGGAGAATCGCCCCGTGTTCTCAAATTTCCAGCCTTGTTTAAATGCTGGATGCAGTATATATGTTAATGGCTGATTGTTGTATAATGTGAGACATAGAAGGTGGAAAAATATATATAATCCTGTTCCTTTTTGATTAATTTGAACGATTGCTCCCATGTTTTCATAAGTTTTAATTTTTAAGAGGGAAATTTGTCAATGTTATCACATTGTTAAGTTTTAATGTCAATTAAAATATTGAACAGGATTGGAACCCCTGTAAGTGGGGCTTGTAACTGATGTATGATTGGTATACATCATGAACTAAATCAATAAATTCTCTCCTGCAAAGAAAGGCACTGCGTTTTAGTTTTAACTTCACCAACCAGTGTCGATCCACATAACTTTTTAATGGAATTAACAGTATGTCATGAAAAAATTGCTACGGTGTGGTAGCATAGTGGTTAGCAGCTCCAGGGACCTGGGTTTGATTCCTGGCTTGGGTCTGTGTGGAGTCTGCACATCTGTGTGGAGTTTGCACATTCTCCTTGTCTCTGCGTGTGTTTCCACCGGGTGCTCCGGTTTCCTCCCATACTCCAATCAAATGTGGGTGAGATTGATTGACCCTGCTAAAATTGCTCCTTAGTGTCCTGAGATGTGTAGGTTAGAGGGATTAGTGCGTAAAATATGTAGGGATATGGGGGTAGTGCCTGAGTGGGATTGTGGTCAATGCAGACTTGATGGGCTGAATAGTCTTTTTCTGTACTGTAAGGTTTCTATGAACATTTTAAAAAATTCTTGCACTTTCTGTGTATTACATATATTTTCAATATCATTTAAACAAGTTTGCAAAATGACTAATCTACTCAAAGAATGTCTGCTGCCTCTACTCACTGCAGCTACAGCACAGAAAAAATGTGCAGATAAACAAGCGTAAATATTCAGCTATCGTTGGAGCAAGGAAGTGAAGTTGGGGAGAAGCTGCAGCACAAATCTTCAATTCAGGTAGCTTTAAAAAGCAGAACCATACTTCTAAATTTGGCATGTTTTCAGTATGTAGGTCTGTGCACAGGACTTCTGCATTGTCAAGAAAAATCATAAAATTTTCTGGAGATCAGTAGCAGGTAATAAAATTGGACAGAATACCACAGAATGACAAGATGAAGAAAGTTGAGTATGTGAGAAAACTAGCAGAACTTTAAAAACAGATCGTCAGGGTTTCTATGAATATTTAAAAAGGTAACTAAAGTGAGTATTTCTCCTTGAGAGAGCAAGAATGGGGATTTAATAATGAGAAAGATGGAAGTGGTGGCTTAATAGAACAGATACTTTGTGACTGTGCTCACGGTAGAGAATATAAATAACATCCCATTGCAACAAGAGATGAAAGGGAAGGAATGACTTAAAACATTTATAAATCACCAGGGAGAGTATTGAGAAAACTATTGTGGATGGAGAAAGAACGGCTACAACATTGATTTAAGGACAATATTGGTAATAGTGGCTATAAAATGGTTGTTCTGGTGAAAGCTAAGTATGCAGGGACTTTTGGTCAAATTATAGATTAAAACCAAATGCAGGTGTGTAAAGAGGTTCTAGTCTGGGAGCTGAAGCTTCCTGGGTTGGTTAGATCAGAGAAATTGTTTACGTTAACTGAGACATTGTGGCTCCGATTTTTATGTATGGAGTATGCAGTTTGAACTAAGTGTAATGGCTTCATTCAAAAGTAGTTTCACTACATGTTCAAGACATGTGATCAGACTCTGGTTATACAATTGACTGGATGATAGAGAATCTTCTGGAAGCAAGTGAAGAATTGTGGATAAAAGACATACAAGTTCTTTGTTTGGCAGGGATAACGCGAAGAGAAGAACCATCACAACAGATCTTGGACCTTGAAGAATGCTTCAGAGATAAGAAGGTAGATTCTACATCGAGGATATTTCTTGGTTAATGTTTTCCTAAATTCAATAGCATCTATTTTCAGTTAAATAGTTAAAGTTGCTGTTCAGTTAGTGTTAAAGTGCAGTTGAAAAGTTTAGTTGCAGGTTGATGTTCAGTTAAAGTTCAGTAAAGAGTTACTGAGTTGCAACTGTTTATGTTTGAATTGGTACTAGACTAAATAAAGAAATAATTCAATTACTGTCCTTGTTGATCTCATTAAACTGGAATGCTTGGAAAGTGATTAAATTAAAGCTGTATAACTCTATTAGAACTAAAAGCTGCCAAATCCGAGTTAGCACTTTCTCTTGAGCCAACCTTGGCCAATAACAAGCAGCCACCAATTTCCTTAGGGCTGATGATTCAAATCTTGATGAACATTTTGGCTGGTGTAACGTACTTATGTTTTCTATGAGACTGATGGGTTGAGACATGCTTTTCATCTCTTTGTGCATCATCATCATTTTCTAGTTTGTCTGTCACTTTGTGTGTATGTTTCTGACAGAACACCATTGCGTATGGCCTGTTTAGATCATTGCACAACTCTTTGTAGCTGCATTAGCCTTTGCGCCAGTACATTTCACTGCCAATGGTCCTCTCTGCTGCATAGCTTTGAGAATTGATGAAAGGCTGGGCATTTCCTTGATGCATACAGAAGTCCATGCCTTCCATGTGTCTTGCTGAGTTTGGGTGTTCTAATAAGTGCATCCCTATAAATTAGGGTTATACAAAAAAACTTTAAGGTTCTCGGACAGTGAGGGTCACTTTGTCCATCCCTGAGTAGCTCTTCAAATCTGTACATGTTGGTTGGAGTGGACTGGGAAAGGAGTTTAACGGAAAAGACAGTTAATGAGCAACAGCAAACATATATGAAAATACTTCATGTCTCACAACAAAGATATATCCCTGTGAGGAAGAAGCATAATAAGAAGTCTCATAACATCAAGTTAAAGTCCAACAGATTTATTTGGTAGCAAAAGCCACTAACTTTTGGGCTGCTGATCCTTTGTCAGGTGAATGGAGAGTTCTGATCACAAACAGAGGATGTAAAGATACACACTCAGTTTACAGAATACTGATTAGAAAGCGAGTTTTTACAGCTAATCAAGTCTTAAAGGTGCAGATAATGAGAGTGAAGATAGCATTAAGCATAGGTTAAAGAAATGTGTATTGTCTCCAGACAGGACAGTATATGAGATTTTGCAAGCCCAGGCAAGTTATAGGGGTTACAAATAGAGTGACATGAACCCAAGATTCCGGTTGAGGCCGTCTTCATGTGTACGGAATTTGGCTATCAGTTTCTGCTCAATGACTCTGTGCTATCATGTATCCTGAAGACCATCTTGGAGAATGCTTCACTGAAGATCAGAGGCCTAATCCCATGACCGCTGAAGTTCGCCAAGTTTTGCCTGGTGATTGTCAAGCAGTGTTGTTCATTCATTGTTGTAGCGTCTGCATGGTCTTGCCAATGTACCATGCCTCGGGACATCCTTTCCTGCAGTGCATCAGGTAGACAATGTTGGCCAAGTTGCAACAGCATGTACCATGTACCTGGTGGATGATGTTCTCATGTGAGATGATGGCATCAGTGTCAATGATCTGGCACATCTTGCAGAGGTTGCTATGGAAGAGTTGTGTGGTGTTGTGGTCACTGTTCTCCTGAAGGCTCAGTAGTTTGCTGCAGACAATTGTCTGTTTGAGGTTGTGTGGTTGTTTAAAGGCAAGAAGTAGGGGATGGCCTTGGCGAGATGTTCGTCTTCATCAGTGATATGTTGAAGGCTCTGGAGAAGATGTCATAGCTTCT
Source organism: Sphyrna mokarran (assembly GCA_024679065.1). NCBI lineage: Eukaryota > Metazoa > Chordata > Chondrichthyes > Carcharhiniformes > Carcharhinidae > Sphyrna > Sphyrna mokarran. The sequence goes on from JAGIQG010000023.1 coordinate 37,657,650, forward strand.
TTGCTCCAGGGGAAAGTACTGGACAATGATGGGTACTCTGTCCACTGTGTCCCGCTTTTATCTTCTAAGGAGGTGGGTGCGGTTTTTCACTGTGGCGCATCGGAACTGTCGATTGATGAGTCGAGCACCATATCCTGTTCTTATGAGAGCATCTTTTAGTGTCTGAAGGTGTCTGTTGCGACCCTCCTCATCTGAGCAGATCCTGTGTTTAAGGAGGGCTCATCCATAAGGGATGGCTTCTTTAACGTATTTAGAGTGGAAGCAATTTCACATTTTCCCACTTATTCTTCATTTGCCAGATCTTTGCCCAGTCACTTTACCTATGTACATTGTAGTCTCTTTATGTCCTCTTTCTGATCTATCTTTGTGTCAAAGATAGCAACCAAAGAGAGCAAATAGAGCAACCATACCTTCAGTCCATTCAACCAAGTCATTTATAAAAATTGTAAAACGTTGATGGCCCACTGATCCCTATGGCACACTGTTTGTTACATCTTACCAGAAAATGGCCCATTTATGCCTACTCTCTGCTTCCTGTTACCCAACCAATCTTGAGCCTATGCCAATATATTATCCCCCTGCATCATGAGCTTTTACTTTTCACAATAACCTTTGATATGGCACCTTATCAAATGCCTCTGGAAATCTAAGTTCAATATATCGCCCCATTCCCCTTTATCCGCAGCATGTAGTTCCTTCAAAGAACTCCAATAATTTGATTGATTGATTCCCTTTTCACAGAACCATGTTAACTCTACCTGATTTCCTTGAACTTATCCAAGTACCCTGTCATAATGCCCTTAATAATGGCTTCCAACATTTTCCCTGTGACAGATGTTAAGACTGTACTGTTCCTTCTTGCTTTCTGTCTCCCTCCCTTTTTGAATGAAGGAGTTACGTTGGCTATTTTTAATCTAATTGAACTTTCCATCAATCTCAGGAATTTTGGAAAATTAAAACCTTCAACTATCTCACTGCTTCAGAATTAGCCCCCTCGCATTCTCTGCTCAAAAATACAGACTGTACGGATCAAAACTCTTCAATACCTAGACTGCACGAATGAAATCTCTTTCCACTCACAGCATATGAGTGTGATGGATTACCAGGCTCCCAAGTTCGGTGTGGAGACTTTGGACTCTGTATATGTGGGAGATCGAGAGAATGCGCTGGTCCTTGATGTGCCTTGTGGAACAGGGTTCGTGGCTGAGGGGGTAAGAGATGAAATTGTAATGGAATACCATGAAGATATTAGCCTATTGCAGTGTAAACTGCTCTCACCATTTATTATTCTTTGCACAGTCGGAAGTTTCTAGAATACCAGTGGCTGGGATTTTCCAGCCTTACCATAATGGAGTCATTGTGGGAAATTTTGTGGCCCAGCCAAAAGTTAACTTACTTTTGGTGGGACTGGATGGTCCCAGGGTACGGTGAATCTGGAAAATCCCGCTTCTGTTTCTTATTAAAGATCAGTGTTGCTATTGTTGGTGTGGCAGAGGAGAAACATTGAGATGTGGAACATCAGTGTGTAACTCTGTGCTGATGGAGCGTGCAGGTGAATGTGCTGAGAGGACGCCTTTGAATGGATCCTCAGCATCCTCTCTGAGGTGGGATGGAGGTTGGCAGGAGCTGGGAGGGAGATGGGCTTACGGTGGCTGTGCTGATCTTCTGGACCTGCTGCCTATAAGAACAGGGAGGTAGAATCGGATGGAGGGAGGATGGACTTGGGAGAATCTCCACCACCTCCACTACCTCAACCAGAGATCCATCGGAGCCCGTTCGCCGTCCCACTCCAGCAGACGCCAGCGGAAGGCCAGGAAGGAGCTGCAGGCTGTCCAATGAGTGCAGTAAGAAGTCTCACAACACCAGGTTAAACTCCAACAGGGCTTTAAACTGGTGTTGTGAGACTTCTTACTGTGTTCACCCCAATCCAATGCTGGCATCTCCACATCAATGTGTGCAGGTCAGAAGAATGGTGGAAGGAAAGCAGCCATGAAGGTAGGTTGGCAGTGTGCTCTGCTGAGGGGGTAGGCCTGCCTCCTGAGGGTTGGAGGGGTGGGGTGCTGCCTCTCCAGGGGATGGGGGTGGGGTTGATAAAGGGAGGGGGGGGGCACCTCCCGGGGGAATGGATCGCAGGAGGACAGGTCTGCCGGGATGTTTAGTGGGGGATCTGCGAAGGATGTTCGAGGGGGATGGGCTTCAGAGGTTCCCCTGCAGAACAGGAATCCGCTTCGGATTTTTATTCTGCAGGTCGATAACAGTTCGGGTATAAAATGGATCTGAAGACGGTAAAATGGGATTTGGCGGTAGAGTTGGGCGCACAGTTCATTAAGTCGATTTAAATGCATGCTAATACAGTTAAACTGTCAGGCTGCCCAATGGGAGCACGGACCGGATCTGCACTCAAATTGGGTGTCGGTAAAGATGCGATCTGCTCAGTTTTGGGTGTAGATCGCGTGACAGACCTGACGCCCGAATTTACTGCGATTTCGCACTGTTTTTGGGCACGAAGTTTTGGATAAAATCAGGCCCTTTGTGTGAAGAAGTTCCTCTTTATGTCAGTACTGAATCTGCTTCCCCTTATTTTGAGGCCGTGCCAGTGGAAACAACTTCCCTGCTTCTATCTTAGCTATTCCCTTCGTAATCTTATATGTTTATATAAGATCTCCCCTCATTCTTTTGTTATATTGTTTGTAATAAAATTAGGATTAATTGATATGTCGCATGCAGCTTTTTGCTGTGGCACTGCAGTCACATACCAAATAAAAATCTATCAGTCCAGCAGACATATGGAGGGCAGCAAAAGTTATAAAGAATTGCTGATGGGCTGTGGTGGGCTGGCTCTTGATTCTTTCAGCCTGGCATCACCTGATCTTTTCAATCATGGGGTTGCTTCATTCAAACGCCTCCCCAGCACTTGTTTTAAGTCCAGGCTGCTCGGAAGGCTGCGTGTGTTCTCAGAGGGTGCGTTCACCAGGATGGGGTGGAGCAGAGATTCAAGCGGGCAGAAGACCAATCAGCCAAATCACCAACCCTACAAGGACGTGGTGGCAGCACTTGTAAACACCAGCTTCCTGCACAAGAGGACGGGCATCCAGTGCAGGAAGAAGGTGAATGACCTCCTCAGTGCAGACAGGATAAACCACTCCTCTCACTTCTCAATGTTCACCCATTCATACACCATCAACATCCTCTGGGAGCCCACTCTCTGCCACCTCATGGGGTCTCCCACTCACCCTCCTACACATTTCCTCATCTCCACCACCTCCCCCCCCGCCCCCCACGATCACAGTTAGCTTCCACTCACCAACCACACATGCCATGCACCTTTACCATCTGACCTGGCACACATCTTGTTTACACTCTCCACTTCTATCTTCTTGCAGGACAAGCTGCTCACAATAACATGGAGTGAGCACAGACTGGCAAAGGCATGCCCAAACTGAAAATCCTCTTGCTACTCAGGGAGAGAATCCTCAGCTTGCTGGGAAGAAGGGGACTACTTTTGCACTGACGATGAGGCGGGTACAAGGGGAAAAAATTGAAGACCCACAACATGCTCTTCCATCTCGCCACCCTCACATGAATTCTCTCTTTCCTATCCTTACGGCCTTGCCATGCAGTAATACTATGTATCTCCCCTTGGAGGAAAATGAGTGAAGCAGCCCAGCCCAGTCCAGCCCAGCCCAGGCACAAGTGCAGTTTTGGAGACTAGCAGGAGAGCAGCTCTGAAGATTTCATGGACTTTGCCACTGAGGAGATGTAACAGCTGTCACCCACACCTTCACCAGCCTAGAGACTCACACCTCGGTGGGAATGGATAGCAGGCAGGCTTCTGATGGCTACCGCTGACTATCCACAGCAGGTGGAGGCAGTAACCCTTCTGCAGGGATCTGACCGTCGGGCCACCGCTGGAGCCAGGACTCATCTGAACCTCAATCAGGTGACATGCTTCTGGAGCCAGACATCTCTTAGCTGCTGGATCTGCAAAGTCAGGAACATCAGGAAGAGTTGGTAGCTTCACCTCTCACATTGCAAGACCGGCCAGAGGATTCTTATCCTCTACTGACCAAGGAGATCGTACCAATGAGCTAAAACTGCCAGGGTGGTGCCTGTAGCGAAGACCTTGGTGCAGGGTGTCCATGCCATGAGGCAGAATGTTCACTGTTTGGTTCAGACCATAACTCCATAGTTTAGGGCATGAACTTCATTCTTCAGGGCACTATGGTGCAGGCCCTTGCCATTGCCTACTGGCTTTCCTCCACCTTCTCCAGGGATTCTGCCTTGGCACTCTTCTCAACATCCGCCTCATCAGAGGAGATGTGTCGCTTGTTCATCTCCTCTAACGCCAACTCCTTGTCCTCAAGGACCCAACCCTGTAACCAATCAATTTCCTCATCCCTGTAGCTGAGAATGACCAAGGCTGCACTCTAAATTTCCTGGAATTCTACAAGATGGGCTTTCAATTGGCTCTAGACCTGTTCTTCTAATGACACTGAGCCAGAAGCTCATTTCCTGCCTGGATTCTGGATCGCTACCTAGAACAAAGCGATGGCTGATATCCACTAGTGCAACGTGGGAATGTATCAGCCGCCCACCGTCTTGGACATTAATCCACCCATTTAACACATGAAAGATAGACAAAAACACAAGGGATTTCAGGGTCCTGGGCTTTTATAGACTTTTAACTCATATATATATATATACACATATATCAATACATATCTTCCAGTGCACGCACCATGTAACATCAGCAGCACACTCAGCACCAATGAAGAGACAAGGAAAGGGACAATCACTCTCTGCTTTATTTGCACCAGATGAATTTTCACTCATTTATTTTCATATTGAAACCATTCAATGACAATTTTCAAATGTGAAGCTCCCAAATTATCCCGGGTTTGGTCACAGTGTTATTATATCTTCCGGTAGACAGCCACTACCCCATCAGTGTACTCTTCTGACAGCCCTGTCTTCAGCATCTCCTTCTGCCATTTCTCCACATACCATTCGACAACCTTTTCCCACAGCCCCTTGCTCACCAGCTCCTGGATTGAAGCAAGAAGTTTGCTTCTGTGATCACTCTCCTCAGCTCTCAGAGTGAAACAGATAAAGCCACCTGCAGGAGAGGTACATTAATAGATCAGTGTGAAACAAGAACAATACAGTTAAACTGCAAACATACTTTCAGAATCACAATCTCAGCATATCTGAACAGTGGGTTCCCGTTTGAAAACCTGTCCACAATTAATCTACAAAGGATTCTTTGACTGTAAAACTCACATCCTTCACTCTCCACTTTCCATTTGCCTATTTCTGTTTGAAGAGTTACCTTTCTAGAATTTTATTTGTCCCCTGTTGTTGTGGTACTTCCTGTGGGTGCTGTGTTGACGGGTTGAATGGTATGGCAGGAATGGACCTTTCTACTCACCTGGTTTGGTGACTCTCAGTATTTCTGGAAGGATATCCCAGGGAAGATGCTGCTGAGCCAATCCACCAACAATCATCACTAAATCATAGGAACCTTCAACAATTCAAACAACAACAACAAAGAGGCTTGTTAGACTTTAGGCAAACTGTTACCCTGTCTCAAATCACAAACTGAGAGGAAATCTTTAGAAAGTATTTCCAGTTCCTTTTAATCTCAATCAGTCAAGTTGAAGATTCTGTGACTCTGACAGTGGAGGAACTCCAAAGATGCATGGAATATAAGGACAGGTATCTCGATGGATAAGTAACTGGCTTGGTAATAGGAACTCAGTAAGAATTTAGCAACACCAATTATTAACCCAACCGATTTATTTGATAGTAAAAAAGCGAGCTTTCAACACTCTTGTGTCTTCCTCAGGCAAGTGCAGTGTTCTGGTCTGCAATAGCACACATCAGCACAGACAGTCAGAGATTGCTGATTAGAATGCGAATCCTTACATCTAACCTGCTATTGAAGTGTTAAAGTGGCTAACAATGTGTGTGAAGGGGATCCTGAGCATTGTTAGAGAATTGTGTATTTTCTCTAGACAGCACAGTAAGTGAGGTTTTTTGCTAACCCAGGCAAGTTACGGGGGTTAAAGATAGTGTGTCATGAAGCCAAGATCCCTGTTAAGACCGTCCTCATGTGTGCGGAGCTTGGCTATCAGTCTCTGCTCAGCGACTCTGTGCTGTCGTGTATCACGAAAGCCCCTTTGAAGAACATTTACCCGCAGGTCGGAGGCCGAATGCCCATGACTGTTGAAGTGTTCGCCCACAGGAAGGGAACTGTTTTGCCTGGTGATTGTTGAGCGATGCTCATTCATCCGCTGTCGTAGTGTCTGCATGGTCTCCCCAATGTACCATGCTTCGGACATCCTTTCTTGCAACGTATTAGGTAGACAACGTTGGCCGAGTTGCAAGAGTAGGTACCGTGCACCTGGTGAATGGTATCCTCACGTTTGATGATGTCGTCCATGTCTATGATCCGGCATGTCTTGCAGAGGTTGCTGTGGCAGGGTTGTGTGGTATTGTGGTCACTGTTCTCCTGACGGTTGGGTAGTTTGCTGCGAACAATGATCTGTTTGAGGTTGTGCGGTTGTCTGAAAGCAAGAAGTGGGGGGGTGGGGATGGCCCTAGCGAGATGTTCATCGTCATCAATGATATGTTGAAGACTCCGGAGAAGATGTCGTAGCTTCTCCGCTCCGGGGAAGTACTGGACAACAAAAGGTACTCTGTCCACCGTGTCCCGTGTTCGTCTTCTGAGGAGATCAGTGCGGTTTATCGTTGTGGCACGTTGGAACTGTCGATCAATGAGTCAAGCGCCATATCCTGTTCTCACGAGGGCATCCTTCAGTGTCTGGAGGTGTCTGTCACGATCCTCCTCATCTGAGCAAATTCTGTGTATACGGAGGGCTTGTCCATAGTGAATGGCTTCTTTAACGTGTCTAGGGTGGAAGCTGGAGAAGTGGAGCATTGTGAGGTTGTCTGTCGGTTTGCAGTACAGTGAGGTGCTGAGGTGACCGTCCTTGATGGAGATGCGTGTGTCCAAGAATGCAACTGATTCTGGAGAATAGTCCATGGTGAGTCTGATGGTGGGATGGAACTTGTTGATATCATCATACAGTTGTTTCAATGATTGTTCACCATGAGTCCAAAGGAAAAAGATGTCATCAATGTATCTAGTATATAACCTTGGTTGGAGATCTCGTGTGGTGAAGAAGTCTTGTTCGAACCTGTGCATGAAGATGTTGGCATACTGAGGTGCGAATTTGGTCCCCATGGCTGTTCCGTGTGTCTGGATGAAAAGCTGATTGTTGAAGGTGAAGACATTGTGGTCCAAGATGAAGCAGATGAGTTGTAAAATTGCATCCGGAAACTGGCAGTTGTTGGCATTGAGTACTGAGGCAGTTGCAGCAATACCATCGTCGTGGGGGATGTTGGTGTAGAGCGCCGAGACATCCATTGTGACAAGGAGTGTCCCTGGTTCTACTGCTCCATGTGTGCTGAGTTTCTGTAGGAAGTCCGTAGTATCAAGACAAAAGCTGGGTGTTCTTTGTACAATGGGTTTCAGGATTCCCTCGACATAGCCGAAGAGGTTCTCACACAGGGTCCCATTGCCCGATACGATGGAACAGCCAGGTATGTTTGCCTTGTGTATCTTTGGGAGGCAGTAGAGATCTCCAATGCGGGGAGTACGTGGAATGAGAGCCCGGAGGGTGTTCTGAAGGTCCGGATCAAGGGTTTTGATCAGAGTGTTGAGTTGACGAGTGTGTTCTTTGGTTGGATCTGCTGGTAACTGTCTGTAGTGTTTCTCATTGTTTAGTTGTCGGTACACTTCTTCACAGTAGTCCGTTCTGTTCAGTATGACGGTGGCGCCACTCCTTGTCACAATGGATGTCTCGGCGCTCTACAACAACATCCCCACGACGATGGTATTGCTGCAACTGCCTCAGTACTCAATGCCAACAACTGCCAGTTTCCGGATGCAATTTTACAACTCATCCGCTTCATCTTGGACCACAATGTCTTCACCTTCAACAATCAGCTTTTCATCCAGACACACGGAACAGCCATGGGGACCAAATTCGCACCTCAGTATGCCAACATCTTCATGCACAGGTTCGAACAAGACTTCTTCACCACACGAGATCTCCAACCAAGGTTATATACTAGATACATTGATGACATCTTTTTCCTTTGGACTCATGGTGAACAATCATTGAAACAACTGTATGATGATATCAACAAGTTCCATCCCACCATCAGACTCACCATGGACTATTCTCCAGAATCAGTTGCATTCTTGGACACACGCATCTCCATCAAGGACGGTCACCTCAGCACCTCACTGTACCGCAAACCGACAGACAACCTCACAATGCTCCACTTCTCCAGCTTCCACCCTAGACACGTTAAAGAAGCCATTCCCTATGGACAAGCCCTCCGTATACACAGAATTTGCTCAGATGAGGAGGATCGTGACAGACACCTCCAGACACTGAAGGATGCCCTCGTGAGAACAGGATATGGCGCTCGACTCATCGATCGACAGTTCCACGTGCCACAACGATAAACCGCACTGATCTCCTCAGAAGACGAAACGGGACACGGTGGACAGAGTACCCTTTGTTGTCCAGTACTTCCCCGGAGCGGAGAAGCTACGACATCTTCTCCGGAGTCTTCAACATATCATTGATGACGATGAACATCTCGCTAGGGCCATCCCCACCCCCCCACTTCTTGCTTTCAGACAACCGCACAACCTCAAACAGATCATTGTTCGCAGCAAACTACCCAACCTTCAGGAGAACAGTGACCACAATACCACACAACCCTGCCACAGCAACCTCTGCAAGACATGCCGGATCATAGACATGGACGACATCATCAAACGTGAGGATACCATTCACCAGGTGCACGGTACATACTCTTGCAACTCGGCCAACGTTGTCTACCTAATACGTTGCAAGAAAGGATGTCCCGAAGCATGGTATATTGGGGAGACCATGCAAACACTACGACAGCGGATGAATGAGCATCGCTCAACAATCACCAGGCAAAACAGTTCCCTTCCTGTGGGCGAACACTTCAGCAGTCATGGGCATTCGGCCTCCGACCTGCGGGTAAATGTTCTTCAAGGGGGCTTTTGTGATACACGACAGCGCAGAGTCGCTGAACAGAGACTGATAGCCAAGCTCCGCACACATGAGGACGGTCTTAACAGGGATCTTGGCTTCATGACACACTATCTGTAACCCCCGTAACTTGCCTGGGTTAGCAAAAAACCTCACTTACTGTGCTGTCTGGAGAAAATACACAATTCTCTAACAATGCTCAGGATCCCCTTCACACACATTGTTAGCCACTTTAACACTTGAATAGCAGGTTAGATGTAAGGATTCGCATTCTAATCAGCAATCTCTGACTGTCTGTGCTGATGTGTGCTATTGCAGACCAGAACACTGCACTTGCCTGAGGAAGACACAAGAGTGTTGAAAGCTCGCTTTTTTACTATCAAATAAATCGGTTGGGTTAATAATTGGTGTTGCTAAATTCTTACTAAGTTCTTACCACCCCAATCCAACGCTGGCATCTTTACATCATGACTACTATTGGTAATAGGAGACAGAGTAGCAGTGGAAGGGTCTTTTTCTAACTGGAGGTTGGTCACTAGTGGTGTGCCGCAGGGCTCAGTACTGGGACCTCTTCTATTTGTAATATACATAAAATGACTTGGAAGAGGGAGTAATTGGTGTAATCAGCAAGTTTGCAGATGACACAAAGATGGCTGGACTTGCGGACAGTAAGGAGCATTGTCAGGCGATGCAGCAGGACATAGATAGGCTGGTAACTTGGGCAGATAGATGGCAGATGGAATTTAATCCTAATAAATGTGAGGTGATGCATTTTGGGAGAAATAATGTAAGGGGCGGAGTTATATGATAAAGGGTAGACCTATTAACAGTATAGAAACGCAGAGGCACCTGGGGGTGCAGGTGCACAAGTCTTTGAAGGTGGCAGTACAGGTGGAGAAGATTGTGAAGAAAGCTTATGATATGCTAATCTTTATAGGAAGAGTTATAGAGTACAAGAGGTGGCTTTTAATGTTGCAGTTGTATAGAAGGTTGGTTAGATCTCATTTGGAATACTGCGTCCAGTTCTGGTCGCCTTAATATTGGAAGGACGTGGAGACCCTGGAGAGAGTGCAGAGGAGGTTGACCAGGATGCTGCCTGGTATGGAAGGTCTGGGTTACAAGGAAAGGTTAGGCAAATTGGGGCTGTTTTCTTTAGAAAGACGGAGACTGAGAGGAGATCTAATAGAGATGGAAAAGATTATGAAGGGTATAGATAGAGTAAATAGTGGTAAGCTTCTTCCTAGGTTGGAATCAAATATTACGAGGGGCCACGGGCTTAGGGTGAGGGGGGCAAGGTATAATTTGGATGATAGAGGGAGGTTTTTCACACAGAGGGTTGTGGGGGTGTGAAACGCACTGCCAAGTAAGGTGGTGGAGGCAGGCATGCTGGAGTTATTTAAGGGATATTTTGATAGGCACATGAGCGGAGTGGGAATGGAGAGATAAAGAAGACTGTTTTAAATAGGGATCAAAAGCCTTGGGGATTGCATAAGATGTGCATGTTATTGATGTTTTTCTTTTATTCCACAAGTGCTTCGGTCCACCTTGTTGTCCAACAAGGGGCATATACACGATGGGTCGTGCGAGGGCTGCTCTTAGATTTTTCGAGAGTAGCCTAGTGCTTCACGTTGCTAGTGTACACTTAAACTGGACCTGTTGATGGGCAACACGACAGCTCAGTGAGTATCACTGTTTGCTGTGCAGATACATGGATTTGGGCCTGTGTCTGTGGGAGTCTGTGCATTCTCCCCATGCTTACGTGGGTTTTCTCCAGGTACTCCGGTTTCCTCCCACACCCAAAAGATGTGCTCTTAGGCTTATTGGTGAAACAAATTGTCCCTGAATTGGCTTCCCAATATAGTTTCCAATGTGGATTTCTATAAACATAGATAAGTGTCATGGGTGGAAGTGGGAACTCACACTAATAAGACGCTGGCGCGGGCTTGTTGGACCGGAGGGCCTGTTTTCTGTCATGTGTTGTTCTTTGTTATCTCTGAAATATTTGGACACCAGCTTCTCAAAGGAGCCAAACATAAGAAAGGAGATCCCCAGAATAATACAACCTGTTCCCTGGCGTCTATAGGTGCTGATTAAATGTGATAGATTCTGTTGGTTACCTGGTTCTGTAGGCAGTGGTTTATCTGAAGTTAAAATCCAACATGTCAATTTCTGATACAGGCCTTTGGATTCAGATACCTTCAACATTTGCTCACTGCCATCTATTCCATGAAAGTTCTTAAATCCCAGTTTACGCAGCTTTAGAAGAAAAATTATTTCATGTTAGGTGTATTCCAACAAGCCTCTAATTGTCCATTCAAATTCTTTGCTGTGGATGTGACCAAGCTCCACATGAAGGGTTAACCATATCACAGTGCCAGGATCTGCAACTCAGCAATTCAACACTTGCACCAATTGCAACTAATTGGAAGCAGAATGATGAGAGAAACGAAGTGTCCATCTCTCCCATGTTCCACGTGCTTGGATTCTCTCTCTCTGTCACTTGTTCACATAGATTCAAAACTCTAACACAAATGGTCTAGCTTGTTCTCCATCCCCATGAACTCCAAAAGACACTGCAAGGTATTACTTATCTAAATCTGGGGCAAGGATAAACCATAGAGGGAATTTATTATTTCAGCATTTATAAGGGACATTCCCCAAGGTGATCAGGTCCAGGCAGCAGACAGATGATGGGGACATCAAACCTGTCTATCTGCCCTTCTTCTGTGGAGCAGCCATGCCCAAGTGTCCCGAGAGAGAGAGAACTTGCTGCCTGCTGGGATGCTGAGGTCTTCCATGACCAGGGGGCGCACAAGAGCTGAATTTTATTTTTCAAGTTTGATATGTTTCTTTTAAAGTTTTGTTATTGTGTTATGACATTCACGTTCTCTGTGGCCCCTGTGCTAAGTTAACAGGCTATGGAAATTGTAACATTTAAGAAGAGGATGTTTCAATGCTTGTTGCATTTGTACACACCTTATAAAGGACACCTCTGAAGTGTTGTGATAACTCACCGGATCAGTTCAGGACAAGATCAAGGAAAGAATGAATGATCTCATTCATACCTTCAGGATAAATTGACATTCAACTCACTCCAACACACACTCACATCGTGCACTCAGAGGGTCACACAGCTCAGTGAGTCCACAAAATACTAGCGGGGGAGATATCTGTATTAAAAGCCTAATCACCAACATCCCAGCTCTCATGCTGTCCAAACTCTATCCTCATCCCTTACAGGAGAGTGCTCAGCACACACATGGTATGCATGCTTACCAACCTCCTTTTCTCTTCTCATCATATCCCATCTGCCTTGTCTTCATGAAAGCCAATGTTGTTGCACAACAGGCACCGGAGAGGGAATGTGAACATTCCAGGCCTCTCTAAATTTGAGGAAGATGCTGTCAAATTGACAAAGAGAGGATGTTCCTGTGGGAAAGATGAGATAGGCCTCTCCCAATAATCAGTACAGATGTGCCCTCCAAGAGTGGATCACATCCTGATATTTTCAGTGAGTGACATGTAATGTTGTGTTGAGCATGTTCATGAATTAATTCCACCTTCTTGTTCTTACAGGCAGCAGATGCAGACAGATCAGCACAGCCACCGTAAGCCCCATCTCCTTCCCAGCTCCTGCCAACCTCCATCCCACCTCAGGAGGATGCTGAGGATCCATTCAAAGGTGTCCTCTCAGCACATTCACCTGCACGCTCCATCAGCACAGAGTTACACACTGATGTTCCACATCTCAATGTTTCTCCTCTGCCACACCAACAATAGCAACACTGATCTTTAATAAGAAACAGAAGCGGGATTTTCCAGATTCACCGTACCCTGGAACCATCCAGTCCCACCAAAAGTAAGTTAACTTTTGGCTGGGCCACCAAATTTCCCACAATGATTCCCATTATTGGTAAGGCTAGAAAATCCCAGCCACTGGCATTGTAGAAACTTCTGACTTTTGCACAGAGTAATAAATGGTGAGAACAGTTTACACTGCAATAGGCTAATATCTCCATGGTATTTCATTACAATTTCATCTCTTACCCCCTCAGCCACGAGCCCTGTTCCACAAGGCACATCAAGGACCATCGCGTTCTCTCGATCTCCCACATATACAGAGTCCAAAGTCTCCACACTGAACTTGGGAGCCTGGTAATCCATCACACTGATATGCTGTGAGTGGAAAGAGATTTCATTCGTGCAATCTAGGTACTGAAGAGTTTCAATCTGTACAGTCTGTATCTTTGAGCAGAGAATGCGAGGGGGCTAATTCTGAAGCAGTGAGATAGTTGAAGGTTGGTTTTCAGTTCCCAAAATTTCTGAGATTGGTGGAACATTCTAATAGATTGAAAAATAACAAACATAATTCCTTCATTCAAAAATGGAGGGAGACAGAAAGCAGGAAGGATTAGGGCAGTTATTCTTAACATCTCTCACAGGGAAAATGTTGGAAGCCATTATTAAGCGCATTTCAGCAGCGCACTTGGATAATTCAAGGAAATCAGGAAGAGTCAACATGGTTTTGTGAAAGGGAAATCAATCAACCAAATTATTGGAGTTCTTTGAAGGAATCAAATGTTGTGGATAAAGGGGAACAGATGGATATACTGAACTTAAATTTCCAGAAGTCTTTTGATAAGATGCCACATCAAAGGTTATGGTGGAAAGTAAAAGCTTATGGTGCAAAGAGGTAATATATTGGCATAGGTTTAAGATTAGATGGATAACAGGAAGAAGAGAGTAGGCATAAATGGGCCATTTTCTGGTTGCTGGCAAGATGTAATAGTGTGCCATAGGGATCAGTGTTGGGCCTTAACTTTTTACAATTTATGTAAATGACTTGGTTGAATGGACTGAAGATATGGTTGCTCTATTTGCTGATTTCACAAAGATAGGTTGTAAAGACGGCATAAAGAGACTACAAGGGCACATATATAAACTGAGTGGACAAAGATCTGGCAAATGAAAAATAATGTGGGAAAATGCGAAATTGTCCACTTTGGCAAGAAGAATAAACAATAAACTTGTTATTGTTGCAGAAGGTGTGCATGAATCTCAATAAATGAGTATGCAAGAGCTCATAAATAATTAAGAAAGCTTATAGAATATTTTTGTTTATTCAACAAATACAAAGTAGGGGGATTATGCTTTAGTTGTGTAGGACAGTGGTGAGAAGATCTGAAGTATTGGGTACAGAATTGGTCCCCTGACTTAAGGATAGATGTAACTACATCAGCAGCTGTCCAGAACATGTTTACCAGTCCAATACCAGGAACAGACGAGTTGTCTTACGAGGAAAGCCTTGACAGGTAAAGCTTGTATCCACTGGAATTTGGGTCACTAAGAGGCAACTTGATTGAAACATATAAGATCCTGAAACATGTAAAATCAATCCTACATTGACAGGATGGATGTAGAGAGGATGTTCCCTCTTATTGGAGAATCGAGGACTAGGGCTCACTGTTTAAACGTAATGGGTGGTCCATTTAGGATGGAGATGAGAAGAAATGTTTACTGCCAGAGGATTCTGAGTCTCTGGAACTCCCATTCTCAAAAGACAGTGGAGGCAGAGTCTTTGAAAATTTTTAACGTAGAGCCTAATAGATTCTTGATTAACAAAGGAGTGAAAGATTATTGGGGTGTTAGAGTAATTTGGAATACCCTGGGATTTGAAACTCTAATAAAGGCTATTAGAGTCCTGGGAATAAAACACCAACAAAGACTATTAAAGCAGAATGGATTAATTTAGGATATGAATCACAGACTGCCTGATACATATATTTTATGGAGATTCTGTCTGCATAGAAACAAACATAATCACAGTTAGAGAATTTAAATATGTATTTTTGAAAGTATATTATTTGACAGCCCATATATATCTTGGCTAATGGCACAGGGTCTAAATTATCATGGGAAATAGGCTTGCAATGTGAACCACATTCCTTATAACAATACATTCAGTCACAGTTGCTGCTTGGATCTTAAATAACATCACTTACCTGACATTGACCAACAGCTTGGAATATGAAAGAAAGTTGCAGGGACTATCAATAAGACAGTTAATTGTTAAAATGATTACATGTGTTTCGATTCTTTTAGTACTGAGTTTACTAATTTTAACTCAGATAGGACTAACACTTGAAGTCATTCAATGTTCTCCTTGTGAATTACATGTCAACACTTGCTTACACATGGCATACACATGTCTTATAATTTCCACAGTAAGAAGTCTCACAACACCAGGTTAAAGTCCAACAGGTTTATTTGGTAGCAAAAACCACTAACTTTTGGAGCGCTGCTCTTTCATCAAATGAGTGGGAGTTCTATTCACAAACAGGGCATATAAATAATTTACCTGTGCTTAACGCTCTCCCTACTCACATTGTCTGTACCTTTAAGACTTGATTACCTGTAAAGAGTCACATCCAATCATTATCTTGTAAATTGAGTTTGTGTCTTTATATGCCCTATTTGTGAATAAAACTCCCATTCACCTGACGAAGAGGCAGTGCACCGAAAGTTAGTGGCTTTTGTTACCAAGTAAGGCTGTGGGATTTTAACCTGGTGTTGTGAGACTTCTTACTGTGTTTACCTGAGTCCAACGTCGGCATCTCCACATCATGACTATAATTTACAGCCAGTCAGGGTATTGGGTTTACATGCTGAGAGAGGAATACCTTTGTAACCATTGCCCCTGTCATGGTCTAAATTGATTGTGGCAGACTAACTTGCTGGACATCGGATATCAGGATTGTCTAGTATGGATGACAGGAAAGAATTTCATAATGGTGAATCTTGTGCAGACAGACTAAGCCATATGAAGATGTATACACCTGTATATAAACTTTCAAACAGCTCCTAGTTTCATCCTGAAACAAATGACACCAAAGCCAAAGGGAATGTATTGCATTGGGATTAAAGAATGTCCTGAGAGTAACTTAGAACAAGTAAATAATACAACACTGTGAATCAGACCAGTTGAATATGCCTGAGTCCACCCAGTGATGATCAATCTTGTAATATCACTAATTATTTCAAGGGTGGCAACAGTTACACAACTCCCCATGGCACATATTGGATTTATTGGGATAGGGCATATTCTTGGCTCCCTATTGAGTGGAAGGGATCATGTTACCTTTGGATCTAAAGCCTTATACGTTTATCATTTTCTTCAACTTCCTCCTTTGATGAGATATTAATGTTCTATAGAACATTATTGCAGTATGGTGCTTCCCTGATATGGAATCAAAAGGTTGGCACAAGAAAGCAATTGTATAATGTCGATTTTGGAACGTGTTGCCAATGATACAGAAATGCCTTTACTAAAATCAGTGATGAGATGGTTGCCATGCCCATTGTGATACTTCAGCATCAAATAGCGTTGGACATTATGTTGGCAGCCAGCAGTGGTGGAACATGTGCCATAATTGGATCAGGGTATTGTCAGTACGTAACAGATAATTCAGAATCCATCACCGATCTTGCTGGTCATGTTAAAGAAAAGGTGGAGAAACTTAAACAGGCCCAACCCTTTACTCTCGGGGATTGGGCTTCAGGCTGGCTAGTCCCCCTGGCAACATCAATCATGCAAGGGATTGTGTTCTTTTTTATTGTGATTTTAGCATTTGTAGTAATTATGTACCTGCTCAAATGCTGCTCTGCACAAGTTGTCAGGCCCAGATAGGGTGCAGCAGCAGTGATAACAGTACAGGGAAAAGAGGATCCTGAATACCAATAGCCATCTGGGATCTGAGAACATCCATTTAGTGGCCTAATCTTGGACTGGCCAAGAACATAGAGGGGGATTTATTAGAAGAATTCGAAATATCTTAAGATTTAAATATATAAAAACTAATAAAGACTATTAGAACCTTGGGATTAAAGCACTATCAAAGACTATTAAAACATGGATTAACTTAGGATAAGAATCACAAACTGCCTTATTTTACTGCAGTACTATCTGCATAGAAACACTAATATCCACAGTTAGAGGATTTAAACGTGTATTTTTGAACAGGCATACATCTTGGCTCATGGCACAGGCACCATGGGAAATAGGCCAGTAAAGTGAACCACATTCCTTATAACAATGCACTCAGAGAAATGTAGCTCCTATCAGCATGGATAGCAGACAGCTCAGTAAAAGACATTCATTCAGCAAGGACAAGCTAGCTCAATCAACAACAAAGTCTTCAACTTGATAAGAATGTCTAGAATTGGCAATAGGTGGCCATGGTAAATTCAGGCAGAAACCACTAGAACTTATTGTTGCCATGCTGTCAGGGAATATGTAATTGGTTAAGGTATATGACCTATACTACTGGCAATTGGCTCATGATGAGCCAGAGGTCAGGTAAAATGTATAATTGTATTGCCATGGTGATGTAACTTCAGAGAAGTGTTGGATTGCCCAAACCTTTCCTTCCCAGCCTGCATTGGTCAATAAAGAACGTCTTTCACCAGGATACTACGGTCGTGAGTCTTTGTATTAGCTAAAACTGAGCTCAATAAATAGCCACTGTAAAAATCCCTATACAGTGTGTGGGAATGAGGTTACAATCAGATCAATCATGATTTTATTGATTGGCAAAGCAGATCCGAGGAACCAAATGGCCTTTGCCTGCTTCTAATTTGAATGTTTCTTGTGTTAGACTGGGAGAGCTTGGCATCCAGCAGCATCTATTGTTATAACAAATGTGATCTCACCCACTGAATCAACAGACAATGTACTCATATAGGTGGAGTTACCAATCCTGGCACTAATCCAAACATTTAGATTCATTGTACCTTTGCTGCAACTCTGCTCGCACCTCCTGACCTCCTTCCTCTATCATCTGATTCTAATTCCAGCTTTCTGGTTTCATCTCTTGCCTGTTCTCTCTTCTCTCTGACTGTTCAGATGATGAAAGGAAGTCATTACCTTGTTTGCTATCCAACCATATTCTGTCAGTGTGGACAGCTATAGCTAGCCGTCTGTTACTGTACCAGGAACAGTAATGACTGAGACTAGAGGTCAGACTGTATTGCAAAAGGTGGGAACTGATTTAAAGAGAGGAGCTGAGGTTATCATGAATGGGAATTTTGAAATATCATGAGCACTGGTCCCAATGAATCAGTTTGGGGCCCTTGCTATTTTTTTGCATATTGACATAAAAAGCAGGAGATGATAATAAATGGTAACATTCAAGCCACACAAATGCCCATCTTCAAAAAGAGAGAATTGAACAATCTCCCTGACACTCAATGTCATTACTATTGCTGAATCCCCCACCATCAACATCCTGGAGCCTCTCATTG
This sequence comes from Sphyrna mokarran, assembly GCA_024679065.1. Taxonomy (NCBI): domain Eukaryota; kingdom Metazoa; phylum Chordata; class Chondrichthyes; order Carcharhiniformes; family Carcharhinidae; genus Sphyrna; species Sphyrna mokarran. The sequence goes on from JAGIQG010000023.1 coordinate 37,676,051, forward strand.
ACCAGAATGTGAACTGGAGCAGCCATATAGAAATCTCAAAATAGGAAGAGGCCATTTAGCCTATTGAGCCTGCTCCACTATTCAATATAATTACAGCTGATCATCCACTTCTTTTGTCCTTTTTGCCACAATATCCCTATATACCTCCATCTCATTGATATTTAGAAATCTGTCATTCTCTGCTTTAAACATACTCAATGTCTGAGCTTCCACAATCCTGAGTAAAGAAATTCCACTAATCTCAGTCCTAAGTGATTCTCATTGATTTTGAAATTGTGTCCCCCTGGTTTGAGATTCCCCAGCCAAGGGAAACATCTTTGCTACATCTACCCTATCTATCCCTTTAAGTATTTTGCAGCTTTCAACGAGATCACCTCTCATTCTTTGAAACTCTGGAGAATGCAAGCCCAGTTTACCCAATCTCTCTTCAAAAGACAGTCCTGCTGACATTCCATTAGCCTTCCTAACAGTTCGCTGCATGCTAGCCTTCAATAACTTATTGACAAGGATACCCAGGTCTCTTTGTACATCTAAACTTGCTAATCCCTTACCATTTAAGTAATACTCTACATAGGAGATGAGTTACTCTGGCCAAACTAGATCACCTCACATTTTCCCACATAATATTCCATCTGCCATGTTTTTGCCCATGTCACTGAGTCTGTTCGAATCCTCCTGTAGCCTCGTAACATTTTCCACACAACACACATTCCCTAACTTTGTATCATCCACAATCTTGGAAAGAGTATATTTGATTCCCATGTTCAAACCATTGATATATATTGTGACAGCTGGGACACAAGCACTGATCCTTGTTGTTCTCCACTAGACACAGCCTGCCAATGTGAGAATGACCTATTTATTCCTACTCTCTGCTTTCTGTTAGCCAATCCTTCACCCATGCTAATCCTCAATTCATGTCAATATATTACCGGGTATCCCATGAGCTTTTATTTTGCTAATCAACTTCCTAGAATCATAGAATCATAGAACTTTTCAGTGCAGAAAGAAGCTCTTCAGCCCATCGAGTCTACGCCAACCACAATCCCACCCAGGCACTACCCCCATATCCTTACATATTTTACCCACTAATCCCTCTAACCTAAGCATCTCAGGACACTAAGGGACAATTTAGTATAGTCAAGCAACCTAACCCACACATCTTTGGACTATGGGAGGAAACTGGAGTACCTAGTGGAAACCCATGCAGATACAAAGAGAACATGCAAACTCCACACACAGCCAGGAATTGAACCCAGGTCCCTAGACTGTGAAGCAGTATTGCTAACCGCTGTGCTACCGTGCTGTCCCTACTGGAGATTTTAATGCATCCGCTGCTTCCTATTTATCAATTCTGTTAGTAATATCTCCAAAAAATCTCCAACAGGTTCGTCAGACCTAAGGCTGTGAGCACTCCAAGGAAATTCCTCTCAAGGTCAACGGACTTTTAAATGGTCTGCTGAATTCTCTGTCTCAGCTGCTATGATTCCCACAGTGAGTGGGACAAGAAATTTCCTACTATGATTTCCCATTTGTAAATCCATGCTGACTATATGCAGTCAGATCATTAATGTCCAAATGTTATTTTATTACCTACTGTACAATAGATTCCAACATTTGTCCAATTAATGTAAGGTTATCAGTTCCGTAGTTCCCTGTTTTCTCTCTCACTCCCTTAAATACTGGGATGACATTTGCTACCTTCCAATCTGCAGGACAATTTCAGAATCTGTAGAGTTTTGGAAGATTATCACCTATGCATTTCTACAGGTACCTCTTTCAAAACTACTGTGGCTAGAAGAGTAGGTCAGAGGCTAGGAATTCTGCAGGAAGTATATCATCTCCTGACTCCCTAAAGCCTGTCCACCATCTATAAGACAGAAGTCGACCTTCTCAAAAGACTAATGAAATTTATTATGTCCACTACAACTCTCACCAACTTTTACAGATGCATCATAGAAAGCATTCTTTCTATTGTATCACGGTTTGGCATGGCACATGCTCTGCCCAAGACCAAAAGGAACTGCAAAGGTTCATGAACGAAGCCCAGTCTATCACTCAAACCAACCTCCCTTCCATCGACTCTGACTGCACTTCCTGTAGCCTCGGAAAAGCAGCGAGCGTAATTAAGAACTTCACACCCCTGACATATTCTCTTCCAATTTTTTCCATGAAGAAAAATACACAAAACTCTGAAAACACATGCCAACAGACTCCAGAACATCTTCTTCCCTGCTGCCATCAGACTATTAAATGTACCTACCTCACATTAATTTGATCTTTCTCTACACCCTAGCTATGACTGTAATGTTACATTCTACACTCTCTCCTTTCCTTCTCTATGTACGGTATATTTTTTTGTATAGTGCTCAAGAAACAATACTTTTCATTGGATACCAATACATATGACAATAATAAATCAAATCAAAAGATATTTCTGGAATACCCTCCACCTTCCGAGAACTACCTTCCTTACAGCACTTCCTTTCACAACACACATGGACTGCAGTGGTTCAAGAAGGCAGCTCATCGCCATCTTCCCAAGAGGCAACTAGGATTGGCAATAAATGCTGACCAGCCAGCGAGACTCACATCCCGGGAATGAAAAAGAAATATAGTATGGGAGAGAAAGAATTCCTCCTGCTCAGGGTGATGACTCCATAGTTACAGGAAAAACATGATTTCTAGTTGTCAACTGATGTAAAATGATAAATACAGTAATAACGGACATATGGAGACACCAGAGAAATCCATGGTAAGAAGGCCACAAGAAGTGTGAGGAATGATTTTTTTCCCTCAGAGTTCCCCCATTCAGTAGATGGTAAAATAAGATGTGAATGTTTTACCTGTTCATAGTCCTGCGCCCAAGAGTCATAAAATTTCACTCGTTCATTTGTTTCCAAACTGCTGTATGAAATGAGTAGATTCTTGATGGCAGCTGCCATATCGGTTCCAGAATGTTTCACCTATAGAACAAACAGAAAGTAAAAAGAGGGTAAGAATCAAACATAGAACATAAAACATTACAGTGCAGAACAGGCCCTTCGGCCCTCGATGTTGCGCCGACCAATGGAGAAAATTGGTCCTCTAACCTAAACCATTCCATTTTCATCCATAAACCTATCCACTGACCACTTAAACGCCCCCAAACTTGGCGCATCTACAACTGTTGCAGGCAGGGCATTCCATGCCCTTACCACTCTTTGGGTAAAGAACCTACCTCTGACATCCGTCCTATAACTACCACCCCTTAATTTAAAGCTATGCCCCCTCATGCTAGCCTTCTCCATCTGAGGAAAAAGGCTATCACTGTCCACCCTGTCTAATCCTCTGATCATCTTATATGCCTCAATAAGGTCACCTCTTAGCCACCTTCTCTCTAATGAAAATAACCTCAAATCCCTCAGCCTTTCCTCATGAGACCTTCCCTCCATACCACACAACATCCTGGTAAACCTCCTCTGCACCCTCTCCAATGCCTCCACACCTTTCTTATAATGTGGCGACCAGAACTGTACACAATACTCCAAGTGCGGCCGCACTAGAGTTTTGTACAGTTGCAACATGATGTTGCGGCTCTGAAATTCAATCTCCCTACCAATAAAAGCCAAGGCTCCGTACGCTTTCTTAACAACTTTATCAACTTGAGTGCCAACTTTCAGGGATCTATGCACATATACACCGAGATCCCTCTGTTCGTCAACACTATTAAGAGTCCTACCATTAGCCCTATACTCTACACATTTGTTATTCCTGCCAAAGTGAATTACCTCACACTTTTCCACATTAAACTCCATTTGCCACCTCTCGGCCCAGCTCTGCAACTTGTCTAAGTCTCTCTGCAAACTATAACACCCCTCTTCACTATCTACCACTCCTCCAACTTTGGTGTCGTCAGCAAATTTACTAATCCATCCTTCTATACCCTCATCCAGATCATTTATAAAAATTACAAACAGCAGAGGCCCCAAAACAGATCCCTGAGGTACACCACTTGTAACCGAACTCCATGATGAATAATTCCCATCAACCACCACCCTCTGTCTTCTATCAGCTAGCCAATTCCTAATCCAATTAGCTAAATCACCCTCAATCCCATACATCTGCATTTTCTGCAGAAGCCTTCCATGGGGAACCTTATCGAATGCCTTACTAAAGTCCATGTACACCACATCAACTGCCTTAACCTTATCCACCTCTTTGGTCACCTTTTCAAAAAAACTCAATAAGGTTTGTGAGGCATGACCTACCTTTCACAAAACCATGCTGACTATCCCCAATCAATTCATTTCTCTCTAAATGACTATAAATCCTATTCCTAATAATTCTAAAACTTTGCCCACAACAAAAGTAAGACTCACCGGTCTATGATTCCCAGGATATTCTCTATTCCCCTTCTTGAACAATGGGACAGCATTTGCTAACCTCCAGTCTTCTGGCACTATACCTGTAACCAACGATGACCTGAAGATCAGAGCCAAAGGCTCTGCAATCACCTCTCTTGCCTCCCAGAGAATCCTAGGGTAAATCCCGTCCGGCCCACGGGACTTATCTATTTTCATACCCTCAAGAATATCTAGCGCATCCTCCTTATCTACTTCAATACTTTCCAGTTTATAACCCTGTATCCCAGTGTTCTCCACAATTACATTTACGTTTCCCTGCGTAAATACCGAAGAGAAATATTTGTTCAGTGCCTCTCCGTTCTCCACGAACAACTTCCCACTGCTGTCTCTGACTGGCCCTAATCTTGCCCAAACCAATTTCTATTCATAACATATCTAAAGAAAGCTTTAGGATTCTCCTTGATCCTATCAGCCAAAGTCTTCTTGTGTCCTCTTTTAGCTCTTCTTAACTCACTCTTTACCTCACTCCTGGCTAATCTATAACTTTCCAGTGCACTAACTGAGCCTTCATGCCTCGTCTTGACATAAGCCTCCTTTTTCCTTTTCACCAGCGAGTCAACTTTCTTTGTACACCATGGCTTCCTTACTCAACCATTTCCTCCTTGCCTGACAGGGACAAACTTATCAAGGACTCGCAGTAACTGTTCCTTGAATAAGCTCCACATTTCAGATGTTCCCAGCCCCTGTAGTTTCCTAGTCCAACCTATGCACTCTAAATCTCTCCTAATAGCCTCATAATTACCATTCCCCCAGCTATAACTACTGCCCCCTGGTTCATGCCTATCCCTTTCCATCACTAAGGTGAATGTAACTGAATTGTGGTCACTATCACCAAAATGCTCACCAACTTCCAAGTCTAACACCTGGTCTGGCTCATTGCCCAGCACCAAATCCAATGTAGCCTCACCTCTAGTTGGCCTATCTACATACTGAGTCAAAAAACCTTCCTGCACACTTTGTATAAAAACCGACCCCTCTAACGAGCTAGAGCTATAGCTATTCCAATCAATATTAGTAAAGTTAAAGTCTCCCATAACAATTACCCTATTACTTTCATTCCTGTCCAGGATCATCTTTGCAACCTTTTCCTCTATCTCTCTAGAACTTTTTAGAGGTCTATAAAAGACTCCCAACAGGGTGACCTCTCCTCTCCTGTTTCTAATCTCAGGCCATACTACCTCAACAGACAAGTCCTCATCAAACTTCCTTTGTGTCACTGTGATAGAGTCTTTGACTAATAATGCCACTCCTCCCCGCCTTCTGCCTCCTTCTCTACTCTGACAGAAACATTTGAACCCTGGAACCTGCAACAACCATTTCTGTCTCTGCTCTATCCATGTCTCTGAAATAGCCACAACATCAAAGTTCCAGGTACGAATCCAAGCTGCAAGTTCATCCACCTTATTGCGAATACTCCTTGCATTAAAGTATACGCATTTCAAACCATGCTCCACTCCACCTGTACGCTGCTGTGCTTTAGAATCCTTGTCTATGACCCCCCTATTCTCATCCTTCTTAACACCTGAACTACTCAGGATCCCACCCCTCCTCTGAATCAGTTTAATCCCCCTGAATAGCCTTTGCAAATTTTCCCCCCAAGATATTGGTTCCCCTCTGGTTCAGGTGCAGACCATCTCTCTTGTAGAGGTCCCACCTACCCCAGAATGAGCCCCAATTGTCTAAGAACCTGAACCCCTCCCTCTTGCACCATTCCCTTAGCCACGAGTTCAAAAGTTCCTTCTCTCTGTTCCTCTCTATGCTATCCCATGGCACAGGCAAGAGTCCAGAGATAACCACACTGTTTATTTTGGCCCTAAGTTTCCACCCCAACTCCATAAATTTCTGTTTTATATCCCCTTCCCTTATCCTTTATATGTCGTGTGTCCCTACATGAACTAGGGCTTGGGGCTAACTCCCCTCTCCCTTAAGGATCTTGAACACACGATCCGAGATGTCCCGGACCCCGGCCCCTGGGAGGCAACACACCAGCCCTGAGTCCCGTTCATTACCATTGACTCTCCTATCTGTCCCCTTTACTATGGAGACCCCAATCACCAAGCCTGATCTTTTCTTTCCCCTACCCACCTGAGCATTCACAACAGGCTCACCTCCTGAGACCTGCTCCCCTTGGCTATCCCCAGTTGATTCTTCCTCAACAGTAGCCTCCAGGACAGAAAACTTATTATGGAGGGGAACAGCCCCGGGGGATTGTTTCCCCGATTGCTTCTTACCCCTCTTTCTGGCAGTTACCCATGAATCACTTTTAGGAGTGACTATCTCCTTGTAGCTCCTGTCAATATCAGCCTCAACTTCACGAATTATCCAGAGTTCCTCTAGTTCCAGCTCCAGGTCCCTAACACGATCCTCAGGGAACAGCAAATGGGCACACTTCCTGCAGGTATAATCAGTAGGGACACTACTGGTGTCCCTCACCTCGAACATCCGGCAGGAGGTGCAACGTACTGCTTGCACTGCCATCCCTAATACTTCACTTTCCAAGAAAAAAAAACTTCCCACTCACTTATAATTAGGTTGGAGGAGGAAGGAGGGTGGGATACTCTACACGTGTAGAGTATTGGGTTTCCTCTCTGTTCCAATTTATGGGGTTAGAGAGATAAAAAAAAAACTACCGATAAGCCTCCTTATGATGACTTCAGGTATCCAATTAGTAAAAAAAAAACTGTAAAAAATTCCCACCACTCGCTAATATAAGAGGAAAGAAAATATTAAAAGTTACCTTATCCATGAACTCTCCACTCGCCCAAATCGCTGTCTCTCTGTGCTGCTCCACAGGAACACTGAGGCCAATACCTGGAGGTTAGTACTTATAAAGTTAAAAAAAAAACTACTGGTAAGCCTCCTTATGATGACTACCGGCATCCAGTTAGTTAAAAAAAATTGTAAAAAATTCCCACCGCTCGCTAATATAAGAGGTGAGAATAAACTTAGAATCAGGCGTTAACTTCAAACGAGGCTATAATGATTTAACTTAATGGCACACAGAAAATGTTCTCACCTACTCCTTACACACTCAGTGCAAACTTACTGCCCACACATTCAGCATCTCACTGAAGAAGTGAAGGCTGACACTCTAGGACAGCATCGTGACTAATGATTCTTTGACATCTGATTGCACCAATGATCCAATTATGGGTCAGCAACTAAATTGAGTAATGAGTAACAACTTAGTTTGAAAACCAAAGAGCAGTATGTACCCTGCAGGAAAATAAATCTCTGCTGTCAAAGACAACACTATTTATCAACCAAAAGGGAATTTGTATTATAAAATTGTCAATCATATATAGAACATATAGAACATTACAGCACAGAACAGGCCCTTCGGCCTTCGATGTTGCGCCGACCAATATAAAAAGCAATGCCCCTCCAAACTAAACCATTCCCTTCTCTTCCATATACTTATCAACTAACCTCTTAAACGCCACCAAACTTGGCGCATCTACAACTGCTGCAGGCAGGGCATTCCACTCCCGAACCACCCTTGGGTAAAGAACCTACCTCTGATATCCGTCCTATAACTATCACCCCTTAATTTAAAGCTGTGTCCCCTCGTGCTAGCTTTTTCCATCCTAGAAAAAAGGCTATCACTATCCACCCTATCTATACCTCTAATCATCTTATATGTTTCGATTAGGTCCCCTCTTAGCCGCCTCCTTTCTAACGAAAACAACCTCAAATCCCTCAGCCTCTATTCATAAGACCTGCCCTCCATACCAGGCAACATCTTGGTAAACCTCCTCTGTACCCTCTCCAATGCCTCCACATCTTTCTTATAATGCGGGGACCAGAACTGCACACAATACTCCAAGTGCTGCCGCACTAGAGTTTTGTACAGTTGCAACATGACGTTGCGGCTCCGAAATTCAATCCCCCTACCAATAAAAGCCAAGACTCCATATGCCTTCTTAACAACCTTCTCGACTTGACTGCCTATTTGAATACACTCGCATGAGTGCCTTTTCCGAGTCTTTACGTCGCTCGTCGACATTTTGGTCTACCACTAGCAGGTCCCATGCCTTGGGCTCTTGATCTTAAAGTACCACGGGTAGCACCCCAGCCGGGGTCTACTGAAGTTACCAATTGTTGCCTACAGACCCCAGCCGGGGTCTGCCCAGGGCATATTTCGTGGCTCGCAGAGCCCCAGCCGGGGTCTACTGATGTCATTGTGGCTCGGTTGGGCACCCTGAGTGTGTTTAGGGCAGGGTGTGAGCTAGTACCGTCGCCCCCTGATCTAATTGGGCGTTTAGAGAACCTTTGTCGGTATTTTCGGTGCTCGGTCCTCTTGCGTCGGGGTGGGAAATTTAGAATTTAAGGGAAAATTTTATTCCGAATTCAGGGAAGCCAGATTAGGTGACGTGACAATTGTACATAACCAATTCACCTAGTTAGCACATTGTTGGCCATGTGGGAGGAAACCGGAGTACCCGGGGAAAACCCACGCGAACACGGGGAGAAAGTGCAAACTCCCCCAGCCGCAAGGCCCAGGTCGGGAACCGACCCTGGGTCCAAGTAGCCGGTCAACCTCAGTGCTAATCACTGGGCTGACGTGTTGCCCATTCGTACCGTGACACCTTTGGGTGGTAATCGGTGTCATTATCTTTCGTCAGCGTCTGGTAGTGAACATCCAAGACAAGACGGGGCACACGTCCCATCTCAGCGTCACCCCAGGTGCGTCTCGTTCGTCTCACCCTTTGTACTGATGGTGTGGGTAGTGGGTCGCGGGTGCTTCTACTACCTAGGCAGGGTGAACCGCATCCGCCAGCGGATCACCAGTGCCCCCGGGACAAGCCTGAACTTGTCGAGAACCTAGTTTTTTGGAAATTTACCGGGTTTGTAGGCATAGAAGCGTGTTGGTTATCCTCGGCCAGTCAGATTCCGACAGACACTCGCCTGCCAGCAGGAGTGCCTGGATTCCCTGCGGGACCATCGGTAAGGGCTGACTCACTGTGGTCTAGAACAACCAAAAATACCACAGCTACGCAACACAGACCATAATCCATTCCAGTTTCACCACTCTAGGATGGCAGTCCCGTGGTGTGGTCATGGACCTGGCCTGCATCGCCCCCGCTATTTGTTTCTCGACCAGTCACGGAATACCCTCTCTTGTGCCCAAGGAGAAGGTACCAGGTGGCTCCCGCGGAAGGGATTGACTCGCTGTGGGTAGAAACCAGAAGCCCCCACAGTTACGATTGGCCGTTAACGCCTTGTTTCGGCTAACCAATCTTACCCCACCTGTCTGTAACCGCAACCTTAAGGGGCATCCAGGCATGCAATTACTCCGCATCATTTCTGGGACAGCTGCTTTAGCCGCCACCGCGATGGATGTGCGGTGACGTTGCCCGGCGGGACCGACGTGGAGGCGCAGCTCGCTGTGCGGCAGAAACGACAAGACACGCACAGTTAAAGTAACCAAGAAACCTCAAGAGAGTCTCCCCAAGAGAGTCCTCCTTAAGAGAGTCATAGCTACTCCCGAGGGAATAACCAGAAACCCCAAGAGTCCCCCCAAGAGGGTCCTCCTTAAGAGAGTCATAGTTACTCCCGCCTTCAGGGATCTATGCACATATACACCAAGATCCCTCTGTTCATCTAGACTACTAAGAATCCTACCATTTGCCCTATACTCTACACATCTATTATTTCTGCCATAGTGCATTACCTCACACTTTTCCACATTAAACTCCATTTGCCACCTCTCAGCCCAGCTCTGCAACTTGTCCAAGTCCCTCTGCAAACTATAACACCCCTCTTCACTATCTACCACTCCACCGACTTTAGTGTCATCTGCAAATTTACTAATCCATCCTTCAATACCCTCATCCAGATCATTTATAAAAATTACAAACAGCAGGGGCCCCAAAACAGACCCCTGAGGTACGCCACTTGTCACCGAACTCCAAGATGAATATCTCCCATCAACCACCACCCTCTGTCTTCTATCTGCTAGCCAATTCCTAACCCAATTAGCTAAATCACCCTCTATCCCATACATCTGCATTTTCTGCAGAAGTCTTCCATGGGCCACCTTATCAAACGCCTTACTAAAGTCCATATATACCACATCAACCGCCTTACCCCCATCCACCTCCTTAGTCACTTTTTCAAAAACCTCAATGAGGTTAGTAAGGCACGACCTACCCTTCACAAAACCATGCTGACTATCTCCAATCAATTCATTACTCTCTAAATAACTATAAATCCTATCCCTAATAATTCTCTCCAATACTTTGCCCACAACAGAAATAAGACTCACTGGCCTATAATTCCCTGGAAGTTCTCTCTTCCCCTTCTTGAACAACGGTCTTGATGAAGACCGTTCTTGATCTCTTCCCCTTCTTGATTATCCTGGAGGATAATCCTCCAGGATTATCTCAGAATCTAGAAAAATTAAAGAATAATCTCCAAGAAAATTGCTTTTGGCAACTTGAAAAGAAAAGTAAATAGCATTCAATGAAACATTTTTGTCCAGTATTGTTGTTCATTAGCATAGAAATATTGGAAATTGGACAAAATAATTGCATCATTAATGGGAAAGTTTAACAAATATTTGTTTCAACATTGTTTCTTCTTTGGGATGACTTGTGTTCAAAATTTTGCCTTTCTGTTGTCTGTTCTTTGGCCCCATGCCTTACAGTGTCAAAAGTGAGTGAAGAGGCATTAAGAGCCATAGAGGAATGTCGAATACCAAATCTGAGACATAATCAGACTGGCCTCCGACAAGACCACAGTGAGCTCCACTAAGACCAGAGTGAGCTCCATCATGACCAGAGTGAGCTCCACCAAGACCAGAGTGAGTTCCATCAGGACCAGAGTGAGCTCCACTAAGACCAGAGTGAGCTCCAAAGACCAGATGAGTCCAACAAGACCAGAGTGAGTTCCACCAAGACCAGAGTGAGTTCCATCAGGACCAGAGTGAGCTCCAACAAGACCAGAGTGAGTTCCACTAAGAGCACAGTGAGCTCCATCAAGACCAGACTGAGCTCCATCAAGACCAGAGTGAGCTCCACCAGGACCAGAGTGAACTCCACTATGACCAGAGTGAGCTCAACCAAGACCAGAGTGAGCTCCACCAAGTCTAGAATGAGCTTCACCAAGGCCAGAGTGAGCTCCACCAAAACCAAACTGAGCTCTACCAAGACCAGATTGAGCTTCATCAAGACCAGAGCGAGCTCCACCAAGACCAGAGCGAGCTCCACCAAGACCAGAGTGAGCTCCACCAACACCAGAGTGAGCTCCACCAAGAACAGAGTGAGCTCCGCCAAGAACAGAATGAACTCCATCAGGACTCAGAATGAGCTCCATCAAGACCAGAGTGAGCTCCACCAAGGCCAGAGTGAGCCTCACCAAGACCAGAGCGAGCTCCACCAAGACCAGAGTGAGCTCCACCAAGGCCAGAGTGAGCCTCACCAAGACCAGAGCGAGCTCCATCAAGACCAGAGTGAGCTCCGCCAAGACCAGGGTGAGCTCCACCAGGACCAGAGTGAACTCCACCAGGACCAGAGTGAGTTCCATCAAGACCAGAGTGAGTTCCACCAAGGCCAGAGTGAGCCTCACCAAGACCAGAGCGAGCTCCACCTAAGACCGGAGTGAACTCCACCAGGACCAGAGTGAACTCCAACAGGACCAGAATGAGCTCCATCAAGACCAGAGTGAGCTCCATCAAGACCAAGTGAACTCCACCGAAGACCGGAGTGAGCTCCATCAAGATCAGAGTGAACTCCATCAAGATCAGAGTGAACTCCATGAGGACCAGAGAGAGCTCCACCAGAACCAGAGAGAGCTCCATCAAGGCCAGAATGAGCTCCACCCAAGACCAGAGCGAGCTCCATCAAGGCCAGAGTGAGCTCCACCCAAGACCAGAGTGAACTCCACCAGGACCAGAGTGAACTCCATCAAGATCAGAGTGAGCTCCATCAAGATCAGAGTGAGCTCCATCAAGATCAGAGTGAACTCCACCAGACCAGAGTGAGCTCCACCAGGACCAGAGTGAGCTCCATTAAAACCAGAGTGAAGTCTGCTGCTAATACCAGAGTGGCTGAGCTTCGCTGAGAAGACCAGGGTGAAAGGATGCCATCTTAAATGTGCCCTGCATTTTCCAAATTTCTGGCTTCTATCAGTTAGTCAATCCTTTATAGTATTGTGCTACTCCAAACACCACAGGCTTTTACCTTATTAAACAGCCTGTTGTGCGGTATTTTATGAATGCATTTTGGAAATCCAAATTAATTATATTTACTGGTTCCAGTTTACCTCTCCTGCTCATTACATGTCAAAGAATGTAAATAAATATTTCAGTCATGATAACCCCTCATGAAGCCATGCTGATTCTATTTGATTGGATTCTGTATTTCTAAATGTTCTGCTATTATTTGCTTTATAATGGACTCTAACATTTTCCCAATGACAGAGAGTAATATAATTGGCTGATAGTTATTTGTTTTTATGTCTCCCTTTATGAATAAGAATGTCATGCTGGCATTTTTTCAATCTTCTGGGATTTTTCCAGAACTTAAGGGCCCGCTTTTCTCAAGAAATGCAAAGTGTTGAATTTGTGGGGAGACTGGTGTAAATCACGATTGCTTTTTCAGTGGGAGTTCGGACTTGAATCTCCCGCACTCTGCATGGCAGACACCAGACTTGTGAATATCATTAAAATCTTGGGATGGCGGGGCCTATTCATGCTGGAGTCTGATAGTTCTGGAACTATGTGCATGTGCAAAGGCCCCAAATTGTCAGCCTGCAGTTTGCTGGTTAGCTCAATCGCTGGCCAGCCCAGGACTCCATCAGTTCTGTCCCTCCAACTCCCCTCCATGGCCGGATCATGGTGCCCTTAAGCACTCCTGGGCCATAAGACTACCCCCTCCCAACTATCCCGGAGCACCCCAATCTTCAGTCCCCACCCCCAGCAGTGATGATCCCCTTCCCAACCCTCGGTAGACACCATCCCTGCCCCCTCTAAGCTTCCCCAGCAGATCATTCCCTGCCCATGGGAGGTAGACCCCGCCCAGCAGACAGCACACCCCACTCCAATTGTTGTCTCTCTTGAGCCCTGACCCATCATATCTGCAGAGTGGCAGCAGGGACCCCCAACCATACTGATCTCCAGGCCCCGTCCATACACCCCACCCCTTTGCCATCTAGGCCCAGCCCCCTAGGTCTCACACCACTCCCCTTGGAATTGTAAAATGCCTGGTGCGAAGATACTCCCTGGGCATTGGCATTTTGCCGCTTGGGCAGTGCAGGGACACAGGCTGGCACTGCCAGGGTATCAATGCCCAGGGACAGCACCCCCCCCCACCACCCGACCCCCTGGGGACACTGATTGCCCCCCCGTCACTCCTCCAGGGTCTCCTGCTAGCTAGTTAGGGAGCTAGTCTGAACCCCACCTGAGTAATGTCCTCCATGCGGAGTGGGAGATGTTATTGGGCCCAGAGAATTCCATGCTCGGCCCAATAATGAGATTTAAAACACATGAGGAACAGATTTACATGATCTATCTGATCTTCCGGCTGGTTTCCACTGTGGTCTCGACTGTGCTTGCTCTCTGCCTGTGGGAGATGCACGTGCATCGGGAACGTATGCGCAAACCCCATGAAATGACTAACACACAATTCTCCCATTCTCGCACCGAGAAAACATGCTTGTCAGGATGGAAGAATCAGGCCCTCAGTGTTTTTAGAAGATTACTTCCAGTGTATCCACATCTCTGTCACTGCTTCCTTTAATAACCTGGGCTGCAACCCATCAGGCCCAGTGACCTGTCAGTCTTTACTCCGATTAGTTCCCCTGGCATTTTTAATATTATTTCCTTCCCCATCCTGCCTCCTGATTATTTAGTCTTTTTGAAGTACTATCAGTGTCTCTTACAGCAAAGACTCTTGCAAAGTATTTCCTGTCCTCCATTATTATTTCTCCATCTCATTCTCTAAACAGCCTTTGTTCACTTTGGCCTCTCTCTCCCTTTTTATATCTTTAAAGAAGCTTGCTGTTCATTTTTATATCACTTGCTGGTTTACGCTCAGCTTATTTTCTCCCTCTTTATTGATTTTTGTTGTCTTTTGTTGGTTTTTAAAACTTTCGCAATCCTTTGTGTTATCACTAAACTTTGCCACAGTTAGACACGACCTTATCAACTGTTGATGCCATGTTGCCACTGCAGGTGAGAACGGAGAATTTGGTGCTCAGTCAAGTCTCCTTTCACTGCAGTGGGCCCAAAGAACCCCACTGGTGTGAATGTCTGGAAAATTCCACCCTCTGCTTTTTCTTTCAGTTCAATACTATTGTTAACTTTGTTATTTAACAATGCTTTATTTATCTCCTTCCTAGGATGCTTCTATTTGGTAAGAAGTCTGACAACACCAGGTTTAAGTCCAATCGATTTATTTGATAGTAAACTCACAAGCTTTCCAGATTCCCCTCTTTGTCAGGTGAGTGAGGTGTTCTGGTCTCAAACAGCACATACAACAGCACAGACAGTTTACAGATTACTGATTAGAATGTGAATCTTTACACCTAACCTGCTATTCAAGTCTTAAAGTGGCTAACAATGTGAGTGGAAAGAGCACTGAGCACAGGTTAAAGAGATGTGTATTGTATCCAGACAGTACAGTAAGTGAGGTTTTGCAAACCCGGGCAAGTCAAGGGGGTTACAGATAGTGCAAATGAACCCAAGATCCCTGTTGAAATTTTATGATTTTTCTTGACAATGCAGAAATCCTGTGCACAGACCTACACACTGAAAAGATGCCAAATTTAAAAGTATGGTTCTGCTTTTTAAAGCTATCTGAACTGAAGCTTTGTGCTTCAGCTTCTCCCCAACTTCACTTCCTTGTTCCAACGATAGCTGAATATTTACGCTTGTTTATCTGCACATTTTTTCTGTGCTGTAGCTGCAGTGAGTAGAGGCAGCAGACATTCTTTGAGTAGGTTAGTCATTTTGCAAATTTGTTTAAATGATGTTGAAAATATATATAATGCACAAAAAGTGAAAAAATTTTTAAAAATGTTCATAGAAACTTTGAAAAGTAAAAGGATGAGAAGAGAAGGGATAAGACCTATAAAAGGTGAAGGGGGAAAAGTCTGTATGGAACCAGAAGAAATGGCAGAGGTGCTTAATGAGTACTTTGCCTCAGTCTTCACAGTGGAAAGTGATCTGGGAGGATGCACTACAAGTTTGCGGCAGACTGAAAAGATTGAGTATGTAGATATTAAGGAAGCAGATGTGTTAGAACTTTTGAATGCTATCAAGATAGACAAGTCTCCGGGACCAGATGGGATGTACCCCAGGTTATTGTGGGAGGTGAGGGATGTCATTGCAGAGCCCCTGGCGATGATCTTTGCGTCGTCGATGGAGACGGGAGAGGTTCCGGAGGATTGGAGGATTGCGGATGTGGTCCCTATTTTCAAGAAAGGGAACAGGGATAGTCCTGGAAATTACCGACCGGTGAGTCTGACCTCAGTGGTTGGTAAGCTGATGGAGAGGCTTCTGAGGGACACGATTTACGAGCATTTGGAGAAGTTTAGGTTGATTAGAAATAGTCAGCACGGTTTTGTAAAACGCAAGTCGTGCCTTACGAGCTTAATTGAGTTCTTCGAAAAAGTGACTGAACACATTGACGAAGGAAGAGCAGTGGACGTGGTGTACGTGGACTTTAGCAAGGCATTTGACAAGGTCCCACATGCAAGACTTCTTGAGAAGGTGAGAGGCCATGGGATCCAAGGGGCTTTGGCCTTGTGGATCCAGAACTGGCTTGCCTGCAGAAGGCAGAAGGTGGTTGTGGATGGCTCTTTTTCTGCATGGAGGTCGGTCACCAGTGGAGTGCCCCAGGGATCTGTTCTAGGACCCTTGCTGTTTGTCATTTTCATAAATGACCTGGATGAGGAAGTGGAGGGATGGGTGAGTAAGTTCGCCGATGACACGAAGGTCGGTGGTGTTGTGGATGGTCTGGAGGGATGTCAGAAGTTGCAGCATGACATCGACAGGATGCAAGACTGGGCGGAGAAGTGGCAGATGGACTTCAACGCGGATAAATGTGTTGTGGTCCATTTTGGCAGATCCAACGGGATGAATGAGTACACTATCAAATGTAGGAGTCTTAGCTGTGAGGAAGAGCAGAGGGATCTTGGGGTCCGGGTCCATAAGACTCTCAAATCGGCCTCCCAGTTGGAGGATGTGGTTAAGAAAGCTTACGGTGTACTGGCCTTCATTCATCGAGGGATTGAGTTCAGGAGTCAGGAGGTAATGCTGCAGCTTTATAGGACCCTTGTCAGACCACACTTGGAGTACTGTGCGCAGTTCTGGTCGCCTCACTATAGGAAGGACGTGGAAGCTATTGAAAGGGTGCAGAGGAGATTTACAAGGATGTTGCCTGGATTGGGAGGCATGCCTTATGAAGACAGGTTGAGGGAGCTGGGACTGTTCTCCCTGGAGAGACGAAGGTTGAGAGGCGACCTGATAGAGGTTTACAAGATGTTGAGAGGAATAGATAGGGTGGACTCTCAGAGACTATTTCCCAGGGCTGAAATGGTCGCGACGAGAGGGCACAGATTTAAGGTGCAGGGAAGCAAGTACAGAGGGGATGCTAGGGGAAAGTTTTTCACTCAGAGGGTGGTGAGTGAATGGAATCGGCTGCCGTCGGTGGTGGTCGAGGCGAACTCGCTGGGGTCTTTTAAAAGACTTCTGGATGAGTATATGGGATCCAATGGGATTGGGGGTTATAGATAGGTCTATGGCTGGGTAGGTTTTGATGTGTTCGGCATAACTTGTGGGCCAAAGGGCCTGTTTGTGCTGTAGTGTTCTATGTAACTATGTAAACTCTACAGTACAGAAAAAGGCCATTCAGCCATCGAGTCTACACCAACCACAATCCCATCCAGGCCCTACCCCAATATTCCTACATATTTTACCCACTAATCCCTCTAACCTACATATCTTAGGAGACTAAGGGGCAACTTTAGCAGGGCCAATTAACCTAATCCACATATCTTTCGATTGTGGGAGGAAACTTGAGCACCTGGAGAAAATCCACACAGACTCAATGAGAATGTGCAAACTCCACACAGACTGTGACCCAAGCCAGGAATCGAACCCAGGTCCCTGGAGCTGTGAAGCAGCAGTGCTAATCACTGTGCTACTGTGCCCGTAGCAATTTTGCAACATTTTCATGACATACTGTTAATTCCAGTAAAAAGATGTTAAGCGGACCCACACTAGTTGGTAAAGGTAAATCTAAAATGCAGTGCCTTTCTTTGCAGGAGAGAATTTATTGATTTAGTTCATGGTGTATATCAATCATACATTGGCTACAAGCCCCACTTACAGGGGTTCCAACCTTGTACAATATTTTAATTGACATTAGAACTTAACAATGTCATAACATAACATAACATGGGCGCATGGGATACAGGGCCAGGTATGTAGATGGGTTGAGAACTGGCTTGGGAGGAGGAGACAGCGGGTAGTAGTGGAAGGCTCTTTTTCCAACCGGAGGTCAGTCACTAGTGGTGTGCCACAGGGCTCAGTACTAGGACCTCTTCTATTTGTGATTTATATAAATGACTTGGAAGAGGGGGTAGGTGGTGTGATCAGCAAATTTGCTGATGACACTAAGATGCTTGGATTGGCGGGTACTGAGGAGCAGTGCCAGGCAATACAACAGGACATAGAAAGGCTGGTAGACTGGGCAGATAGATGGCAAATGGAATTTAATCCGGATAAATGCGAGGTGATGCATTTTGGCCGGAATAATGTAGAGGGGAGTTACAGGATAAAAGGTAAAACTATCCGAAGTATAGAGACGCAGAGAGACCTGGGGGTACAGGTTCACAAGTCTCTGAAGGTGTCAGTACAGGTGGAGAAAGTGACAAAGAAAGCGTATGGTATGTTAGCCTTCAAAGAAAGGGGTATAGAATACAAGAGTAGGAGTCTGATGTTGCAAGTGTATAGAACATTGGTTAGGCCTCACTTGGAGTACTGCGTCCAGTTCTGGTCGCCATATTACCAGAAGGATGTGGAGGCCCTGGAGATAGTGCAGAGGAGATTTACCAGGATGCTGCCTGGTATGGAAGGGCTGTCTTACGAGGAAAGATTGAACACACTGGGGTTGTTTTCCCTTGAAAGACGTCGGCTGAGAGGGGATCTATTAGAGGTATATAAGATTATGAGGGGTATAGATAGAGTAAATGGTGGTAAGCTTTTTCCACCATTAGAATCGGATAGAACGAGGGGTCACGGCCTTAGGGTGAGGGGGGCTATGTATAAGACGAATATTAGAGGGCATTTTTTCACACAAAGGGTAGTGGGGGTGTGGAATGCACTACCGAGTAAGGTGGTGGGAGCAGGCACGCTAGGGTTGTTTAAGGGTCTCTTGGACAGCCACATGAGCGGTCTGCAGATAGAGGGATATAGGAGGACTGTTTAAATACTTTATTTGTTTCCACAGGCTATTCGGTCCACCTTGTTGACCAACAAGGCGCATGCATTCGGCAGGTCGTGCGAGGGCTGCTCTTGGATGTTACTTCAGGAGTGGCCTAGTGCTTCATGTCGTTAGTGTATGCTTAAACTGGACCATCAGATGGGCAACATGACAGCTCAGAGACTATCGCTGTTGCTGTGCAGACACATGGATTTGGGCCTGTGTCTGCGGGAGCTTGCGTGTTCTCCCCGTGGTTGCGTGGGTTTTCTCCGGGTGCTCCGGTTTCCTCCCACATCCCAAAAATGTGCTCTTAGGCTGATTGGGTAACAAATTGTCCCTATATTGGTCTCTATATGTCATTAAGACGTTAGGACGGCGGCGCGGGCTCGTTGGGCCGAAGGGCCTGTTTCCCGTGCTGTGTTGTTCTTTGTTCTTTGTCCTTTGTTCTTAACATTGACAGACTTCCCTCTTAAAAATTAGAACTTTTGAAAACATGGGAGCAGTCGTTCAAATTAATCAAAAAGAAACCCACTCTCTCCCCTTCACCTCAATCACAGTGTCCCTCACTCTGTCTCTCCCCTTCACCTCAATCACAGTGTCCCTCATTCCCTCTCACCCCTTCACCTCAATCACAGTGTCCCTCACTCCCTCTCTCCCCTTCACCTCAATCACAGTGTCCCTCACCCCCTCTCTCCCCTTCACCTCAATCACAGTGTCCCTCACTCCCTCTCACCCCTTCACCTCAATCACAGTGTCCCTCACTCCGTCTCTCCCCTTCACCTCAATCATAGTGTCCCTCACACCCTCTCACCCCTTCACCTCAATCACAATGTCCCTCACCCCCTCTCTCCCCTTCACCCTGACGGCAGTGTCCCTCACCCCTCAGGATGAAGCTGTCATGGATGTTGGGCACATGTGTGTGTGACGTGCATTCAGTGTTCACGCAGCTGCTGAATGATAATTGACCGTCTCTTTATTCTGTCTCCTTGTGGAGCCCGAGCCTGTCCGACCGCTGCTCAAACAGGCATTGCCCCTGAGGACCGGCCGCATCACACACTGCGCCACCTAATGCACTGCCCCCCGGCACTGCCTCCCAGCCACTGCCCCCCAGCACTGCACCCCAGCACTGCCCCCCCAGCACTGTCCCCCCACGCCCCCCCAGCACTGCCCCCCAGCCTGCCCCTCAGCACTGCCCCCCCAGCCCTGCTCCCCCAGCATTGAGTCCCCAGCACTGCTCCCCCCAGCACTGCGGCCCAAGTACTTCTACCCTCGAGCACCCTCCCCCCCAGCACTGCCGTCCCAAGTACTTCTCCTCCCCAGCACTCTCCCCCTCAGCACTGCCCCCCAGCACTTCCCTCCCAGCACTGCCCCCCAGCACTGCCCCCCAGCACTGCCTCCCCCACTGCTCCCCCAGCACTGCCCCCCCAGCACTGCCCCCCCAGCACTGCCCTCCCAAGCACTGAGCTCCTAGCACTGCACCCCAAGCACTGAACCCCCAGCACTGCACCCCCAATCACTGAGCCCCCCAGCACTTGTCCCGCCAGCCATGCCAGCCCACAGCACTGTCCAGCACTGCCCCCCAGCACTGTCCCCCCAGTCCCCCCACCTGCACCCCCCCAAGCACTGAGCCCACAGCACTAGCCGCAGCCAGCACTCCCCTAGCACTGCCACCCGCACTGCACTGCCCCCCAGCACTGCCCTCTCACCACTGCCCTCCCAGCACTGCGCCCTGACATTGCCACCCAGCATTGCCCCGTCTGGCATTGTCCCCTGGCACTGCCCCCCAGCACTGCCCTCCCAAGTTCTGCCTCCCCAGCACTGCACCCATCGCCCAGCATGGCCTCCCACCCCTTGCCTCCCCCTGCTGAGCCCCCAGCACTGAGTACCCCAGTCCTATCCATCCCACTACTGACTCTCAGCACTGCCCCCCAAGACCTGCCCCCCAGCATTGCTCCCCCCAGTCCTGTCCCCGAACACTGACCCCCGCACTAAGCCCCCAGCACTGTCCCCCAAGTACTGAGCTCCCAGCACTGCTACCTCCAGCACTGTGTATCCCAGTCCTGCATCCCTAGCACTGCCCTCCCCAGCACTGCTGTCTGCAGGACTGCCACCCCAGCACTACACCCCTGGCACTGACCGCCACCCCCCCACCCAGTACTGACCCTCAGCATTGCCCACCCCCCCCCCTTCCCAAGGACTGCCCCCACATGGGACTGCCCCTCTGGCACTGCTCCCTGGCATTCCTCCCCGGGCACTATCCCCCTCTGGCACTGCCCTCCCGGTACTGACTCCCTGGTATTGCCCCTCCCCCTCCCCCTCCCAGGACTGCTCCCCATGGAACTGCCTCCCTGGCATTGCTCCCAGGCACGCACCCCTCCCCTGGGCACTACCTCCCCCCTCCCCCCCACTCTGGCACTGCATCCCACCAGCACTGCCCCCTCAGCACAGCCTTCCAGCATTTTTTTTAGAGCAACACAGCACGGGAAACAGGCCCTTCGGCCCAACGAGCCCGCGCCGCCGTCATAACTATATAGTAACAATTCCATTATCCTATTCTAATTTTAGGTTATTCCTAATATGGAAGAGTCTCAATGTAGGGACAATTTGTTTCCCAATCAGCCTAAGAGCGAATTTTTGGGATGTGAGAGATTTTTCTCTCAGCACAGTCCCCTGGCAATGTTCTCTCAGAACAGTCCCCCTGGCACTGCTCTCTCAGAGCAGTCTCTCTGGCAATGCTCTCTCAGAACAGTCCCCCTGTCAATGCTCTCTCAGAACAGTCCCCCTGGCCATGCTCTCTCAGAACAGTCCCCCTGGCACTGCTCTCTCAGAACAGTCTCTCTGGCAATGCTCTCTCAGAACAGTCCCCCTGTCAATGCTCTCTCAGAACAGTCCCCCTGGCCATGCTCTCTCAGAACATCCCACTGGCCATGCTCTCTCAGAACAGTCCCCCTGGCCATGCTCTCTCAGAACAGTCCCCCTGGCAATGCTCTCTCAGAACAGTCCCCCTGGCAATGCTCTCTCAGCACAGCCCCCTGGCAATGCTCTCTCAGAACAGTCCCCCTGGCCATGCTCTCTCAGCACAGCCCCCTGGCCATGCTCTCTCAGCACAGCCCCCTGGCAATGCTCTCTCAGAACAGTCCCCCTGGCAATGCTCTCTCAGCACAGCCCCCTGGCAATGCTCTCTCAGAACAGTCCCCCTGGCCATGCTCTCTCAGCACAGCCCCCTGGCAATGCTCTCTCAGAACAGTCCCTCTGGCAATGCTCTCTCAGAACAGTCCCCCTGTCACTGCTCTCTCAGAACAGTCCCCTGGCAATGCTCTCTCAGAACAGTCCCCCTGTCACTGCTCTCTCAGCATAGCCCCCTGGCAATGCTCTCTCAGCACTGATCTGGCAGTCACAGGCAGCCATTTCCATTGGGCTCTCTGATTTGAATATAAATTGCATTTCTTGCCTTTTTGTAAGGTCAATCTCAAACAACTAACATCAATTACTTAAGCTGATTAACTCACATCATGCATCCCCAGCGCACCAAGCTCTCAGCTCACTTCACAAAGATATTCAGGCTATTGCAATTTGGGCATCTTTCCGGATTAATCAATGTGAAGACTAAAGTCCATTTTCAAACTGTGGAAGTCCCAGTGTCTTGAAACTCAATTCTGTGGTGTGTGTACAGTGGAATGACTTGTTAAAGCCCAATAGTAGAGGTGTGACATTGTTGGAGGAACAGGTAGACCAATATGCAGCAGAGAGACATGTTCCCTCCCTCCCTGACACACATCCTTGTATTCTCTGGGCCCAATTTTGCCAATAATTTGCGCCTGTTTTCGGGTGTGAAATTGTGGTAAAGTCGGGATGTGAGGCCTTTATTACGATCTGCACCCGAGTCCGCGCAGAACGCAACTTTACCAAGACCTGCGAATGGTGGGGATCCGTTCCACGCCTAATAAGGCGC
The DNA here is from genome assembly GCA_024679065.1 of Sphyrna mokarran. NCBI lineage: Eukaryota > Metazoa > Chordata > Chondrichthyes > Carcharhiniformes > Carcharhinidae > Sphyrna > Sphyrna mokarran. The sequence goes on from JAGIQG010000023.1 coordinate 37,698,838, forward strand.
AACAATGTTTTAAATGCATTTGCATGCGTTTAAATTGAATTAATGAACTGTCCGGCCAACTCCATCAGCATTTAGCACCGTGTTGACCAATCTGGAACTGTGCTTTTATGGAACAGCTGAATAAAAGTCTGTGTCGGGTGCTCCAGTCTCTGAAGAGTGTGATCAGTTTTCCCAACGACTCTCTGACTCAGGTCCGTGGTGGCGGGTGGGGGTGGGGTGGAAGCGGGTCAGATCATCCACTGGTTGGACAGGCAGGAGGGGAGTGAGGTCAGATCGTTGCCTGGTTGGGGGGGGGGTTGATCGTTGTCTGGTGGTGGGGTGGGGTGGTGGGGTGGGGTGGGTGGGGGGGGCTAATCGTTGTCTCGTGGGGGGGGAGTTGATTGTTGCCACAACCACTCTCCTCACTCTTACCTCCCACTCCCTCATCCTCACCTCTCACCCCCTCACCATCACCTCCCACACCCCATCCTCATTTCCCATTCTCTGACTCTCACTTCCCACCCCCTTATCCTCACCTCCTACCCTTCCCTCCCCCTCACCTCACCTTCCGTCCTCTCACCTTCACTTCCACCCTTCCCCTCACCTCACTTCCCACCCTTCCCCTAACCTCACCTCTCATCTTCCCCTCACCCTCAACCCCCCCCACCGCAATCCTCACCACCCAGCCTCCCCTCCCCCTCACCCTCACCTCCCACCCCTTCGAGGACTTCAAGGGAGTTTAATTCCAGCACTGATTACTGAGCCCTTTAAAAATAGTGCCTGGGTCTCGGTGGAGGCAGCTTTGTCAGTTCTATCAGACCCCACCCTGCCAGAATGATGGTGTAAACCACCCCCCCAGATTCTGGTGTGGACTGAAAACACGGCTGTGAATCTAGAGAGAAACAGGCCGGTTTTCAGTCAGCGCCTGACACTCTAACAAATATTGGTAAATTCTGCGCTCATTCTCTCTCTGTCTCTGTCTCTATGTCTTTCTCTATCTCTATCTCTCTCTATCTTGCTCTTACTCTCTCTACTCACTCTCTGTCCCAGAAAGTTATAGTTATAGTTGGGATAATCACACAGCTGTGATTAATAGATTTTATTTGAATTACAGCAGGAAGGTCGGTAAATGGAGTTAAGATTCAGACTGGCGCCAGCTTGAGGGGTTTGATTGCCATTCTCTGGCGCCCATGTTTCTGAGTGAAGTAAAGGCAGTAAATTCTGTATCGTTCATGGATAGGCTTACAAAATAAAAGAGTTGCGAGAGACAACAGAAAAATTAGGAGTTCAATGAATATTTTCCTGTTTTCTTTAGCTGCAGAGAGTGGGATTTAAGAATTTCCATGGAATAGACGGCAGTGAAGGCATGTTGAAGTTGGCTGAATCCAAAGGCCTGTATCAGAGTCTGAAAAGATGTCTGATTGTTCCAGGTCAACAGCTCCCCGTGTCTTCAGGTAACAAATCCCCTTCATGGAATTACACAGGGTAAAGCACTGAAAGAGACTATTCGACATGGTCAGTCAATGCCAGTGCAGATATAGCGATTTTTAAAATGATTTATTCTTTCACAGGCATGAGTATTGCTGACTAGACAAGCATTTAGACCATAAGACACAGGAGCAGAATTAAATGGCTGATATTTTTCTCATCCCCATTTTCCTGCCTTTTCCTCATAACCCCTGAACACCTTATTGATCAAGAAACTATCTATCTCTGTCTTAAAGACACTCCATGACCTGGCCTCCACAATCTTCTGCAGCAAAGAATTCCACAAGTTCATTTATTGAAGGCGTATCTGAGCTCCTTTCTTGAACTGCCCATCGTGTAGGTACTCCCATAGTTCAGCTAGAGAGAGGATTTTGATCCAGCGACAGTGAAGGTGCCTTGGCTGATTCTGGATGGTCCACCAGTTTCATTTCTTTCTGACTTTGTAGCAGTTTGTGTGGTAGGTGGGGGTAATTACTGGGTTAACCACATTGCTGTAGATCTGTAGTCACATGTAGACCAGACCAGATAAAGTCAGCAGATTCCCTTCTCTAAAGGGGCTTGAGTGAACCAGATTTTTATGAAATAGTTTCATGGTGACCAGAATTGTTTTTAATTGTAGATTTATGAATTTAATGTAAATATTGCTGTGGTGGGATTTGAACCCAGGTCCTCAGAACATCACTCTGGGTCTCTGGAATACTAGCCCAATGACAATGCCACTTCACCACCTGCTCCATACGTTGCCAAGTCTGGTTTGGAATATCCCTGGAGATCTGATCATGTGACATCAGACCACATGACATTCTATCACATGACCATGCTAAATCACATGACATTTTGTTCATATGAGATTTGCCCATTGTTTAATTTGCCCACTGAGTTAGTTTAATGTAAATAAAACTATTTCTGTACCATCATCCACAGGTGGGATTTTACAACCTCACTCATTTCGAAACTGTAAAATCCTGCCCGAGGTCAGCAGACCTTTCATTGTCCGCCCCTCGCTCACTCCCAATCCCTTGGCAGCAGGGCGGTAAAATTCCAGTCATTGAGTAAATCCGTTAATACACATTAATTCAACAGAAAGAGTTCTCTCTCTCTGCCCCAGTTTGTGTTTCTCTCCCTCCCTCTCTCTCTCTCTCTCTCTCCCTCTCCCTCTCTCAGTGCATCACTCTTTCTCTCCCTTGGCAGTTTGTGGTTCTCTCTCTCTGCCCCGGTTTGTGTTTCCTTCCTTCTCTTTTCATTCCCATTTGCTATCTTGGGACACATTGTGTTTCCATGGATCCCAGTGCTGCAACCCTCCCAGCTGGCAATGAAGCAGTGAATGATGAACAGTGTAGCCACCTGCACAACATGCTTGGGTTGTGAACCGTGACAGAGTACGATACGTGTATGAACTTCACCGATAAGGAGCATTTCTCCCGCCTCCCCATACTTGGGAGACCGATCACCCGTTTCAAAGCAGAAAGGCTGGGAATTCACTGATGTTCCACATGAGTCTCTTTGCACACTCCATTATCGAACCCTTTTCAGCATTCCCTTCTTTTTATGTCTTCTGCACATTTATCTACATTTTCTTTCAATGCACCAGTGCTATTCACTACAATTACTCCCTGATTATCTCATTCTCACTGAGTAAAAAGGTTTCTCTTCAATTCTAGTTATGGAAAGGCCCATTGATCTGATGCAGGTTTTTCCATTTTCGTAGCGAGTGTAACCAGAGAATCCCATCCCCCCACCTCTCCCATGACTCTAAACACAGTTAGAACCAATGGAAATGGCTAGAATTCAATTACAAATGAATCAGTTTGAAATAGGCACAAAGAAAGAGAGAGAGTAGCAAGAACAAGAGAAAGGGAGGCAATCACAGCATGGTAGCACAGTGGTTAGCACTGCTGCTTCACAGCTCCAGGGACCTGGGTTCGATTCCCGAGTTGGGTCACTGTCTGTGTGGAGTTTGCACATTCTCCTCGTATCTGCGTAGGTTTCCTCTGGGTGCTCCGGTTTCCTCCCACAGTCCAAAGATGTGCGGGTTGATTGGCCATGTTAAAAGAAAATTGCTCCTTAGTGTCTTGAGATGCATAGATTAGAGGGATTAGTGGGTAAAATATGTATGGATATGAGAGTGGGGTCTGAGTGGGATTATGGTCGGTGCAGAGGCCGAATGGCCTCTTTCTGTACTGTGGGGTTTCTGTGATCTAAAAGCAAAAGAGAGGAAAGAACAACATGCAAAAGAAATGAAACTCTTTGAATTACAGGCAAGAGAAAAAGCAAAAAGAAAGAATTTGAACTTCAGAAACTGGAACTGAAAAGTGTACATCAACTTAAAATGGCAGAAAAATGGTTAAAAGTTGGGGACAGTGAGGAAGAGTGAACCAATTGTGGTCAAAAGCTTGATGGGGATCTGTTTATATATGCTCAAGTTTTGCCGAGGTTTGATAAGAAGGATGTGGAAGACTTTTCCATTTATTTTGAGGAAAGCAGCTAAACAAATGTAATGGCTACAGACCATGCGGGTTATTATTGATACAAACAAAATTTTTTAGGTAGAGCTAGTGAGGTATGTGTGTCACTATCAGAAGATGTATCTAGAGATTATGATGAGGTGGAAAAACACCATCTTAAGTGCGTACGAACTAGCACCATAAGGCTACAGATAACAATTTAGAAATCTAATGAAAGAACCTTCTCAAACGTACATAAAATTTGAAAGGATCAAACAAAGTAATTTTGATAGGTGGTTAAGGGTCTTGAAAATAGACAAGATGTATAATGCCCTTAGAGATAAGGTTATTTGAGAGGAGTTTAAAAAATCGCTTCTCAAAGTAGTGAGAACTTATGTGATAGAGCATAGGGTTAAAACTGCAAGGTTAGCAGCAGAAATGGCAAATGTTTATGAATTGGTTCATAAATTTGTGTTTAGTATCTGACATTAGTTTCAGGTTGTGAGGGATAGAACTGGGGGAAAGAAAAATCTTCAGGTGCTAAAGATAAAGGAGGTCTTGTGGGAGATAACAAAGACAGAGTACCTTAGGTTAAAAAGGAAACACATGAGGGCGGAAGAGAAATAAAAAGCCTCAGATATTTTCACTGCAGTGAAATAGGACACATGAAGTTGCAGTGTTTGTGGTTTAAGAAAAGCCCTGGGAAGACAGAGGTTGTAGAACATAGAACATAGAACAATACAGCACAGAACAGGCCCTTCGGCCTTCGATGTTGTGCCGACCAAAATAAAAAGCAATGCCCCTCCTAACTAAACCATTCCCTTCTCATCCATATACTTATCAACTAACCTCTTAAACGCCACCAAACTTGGCGCATCTACAACAGCTGCAGGCAGGGCATTCCACTCCCTAATCACTCTTTGAGTAAAGAACCTACCTCTGATATCCGTCCTATAACTCATACCCCTTAATTTAAAGCTGTGTCCCCTCGTGCTAGCTTTTTCCATCCTAGGAAAAAGGCTATCACTGTCCACCCTATCTAAACCTCTAATCATCTTATATGCTTCAATAAGATCCCCCCTTAGCCGCCTCCTTTCTAACGAAAACAACCTCAAATCCTTCAACCTCTCTTCATAGGACCTGCCCTCCATACCAGGCAACATCCTAGTAAACCTCCTCTGTACCCTCTCCAATGCCTCCACATCTTTCTTATAATGTGGCGACCAGAACTGCACACAATACTCCAAGTGCGGCCGCACTAGAGTTTTGTACAGTTGCAACATGATGCTGCGGCTCCTAAATTCAATCCCCCTACCAATAAAAGCTAAGACTCCATATGCCTTCTTAACAACTTTATCCACTTGACTGCCTACTTTCAGGGATCTATTGACACATACACCAAGATCCTTCTGTTCCTCAACACTATTAAGAGCCCTACCATTAGCCCTATACTCTACACATTTATTGTTCCTGCCAAAGTGCATTACCTCACACTTTTCCACATTAAACTCCATTTGCCACCTCTCGGCCCAGCTCTGCAACTTGTCCAAGTCACTCTGTAAACTAAAACACCCCTCTTCACTATCTACCACACCACCAACTTTAGTATCATCTGCAAATTTACTGATCCATCCCTCAATACCCTCATCCAGATCATTTATAAAAATTACAAACAGCAGGGGCCCCAAAACAGACCCCTGAGGCACACCACTCGTCACCGAACTCCACGATGAAAACCTCCCATCAACCACCACCCTCTGTCTTCTATCTGCCAGCCAGATAGAACAGGAAAACCTGTGGGGTTTGTTAAAGTGGCAAAGGAAAGTCCAGTTGAAGTTAAAGAGGTGCAAAAAAATGTACAGGCTGGTTAAGAGTTGATTGATCCGAAGGTGCCAGATCTCTTCAAGGAATTTACTTGTGTGGGTAAAGTTTACTCATATGTACCCAGGAGGAGTATGAGGAACAGGAAAAGAAGTTACAATTTTAAGAGATACAGGGGCTAATCAATCATTGATAGTGAGAGATGAGGAGTTTCATAGTTAGGAGTATTGCTAGCAAATGTGGTAATATGTGGAATTCAGGGTAAGAAGAGAAGTGTTCCAGCATATAAAGTGAGGTTGGAGAGTTCAGTGGAAAGTGAAGTGATAGTAGGAGTGATAGACAAATTCTCTTGTCCAGGAATACAGTTTATCTTGAGTAATGAAATAGCTGGTCACAGATGGGAGTGATGCCTACTGTGGTTGAAAAGTCAGTGGAGAATTAAACAACTGAGGTATTAAATGAAACATATCCCGGGATTTTTCATGATTGTCTGGTAACAAGTTCACAAAAGCACAGGTTAAGACAAGAGGAGAAATCAAAGGGTAAAGATAAACAAGTTGAAGTTCAATTATCAGAAAGCATTTTAATCAAATGGCTGAGAAAGAGCAAGAATAGGTGGAGGATGAGTGAATATTTTTAGAAATAGAAATAGAAACCCTACAGTGCAGAAAGACGCCATTTGGCCCACTGAGTGTGCACCGATCACAATTCCACCCAGGACCTAACCCCATATACTTACATATTTACCTACTAATCCCTCTAATCTACACATCCCAGGACACTAAGGGGCAATTCTAGTACAGCCGTTCAACCTAACCCGCACATCTTTGAATTGTAGGAGGAAACCAGAGCTCCTGGAGGAAACCCGAGCAGACACAAGGAGAATGTGCAAACTCCACACATGAAGTGGAGATGTCAGCGTTGGACTGGGGTAAACACAGTAAGAAGTCTCACAACACCAAGTTGAAGTCCAACCAGTTTATTTGATAGTAAACCCACAAACTCTGCACAGACAGTGACCCAAGCCGAGAATCAAACCCAGATCCTTGGAGCTGTGAAGCAACAGTGCTAACCACTGTGCTACTGTGCCAACCATAAATTTTAGTTCAGGAAAGTTGGCAGAATTACAACAGAAAGATGCAGCGATAAAACAGTTGCATCAGAAAGCATATCAGCATAATTAAGGACCCCATGTGTCCCAGATGTTCTCTCTTCTATCTTCTTCCTTCGGGAAAAAGATACAAAAGTCTGAGGTCATATACCAACCGACTTGAGGACAGCTTCTTCCCTACTGTTGTCAGGCTTTTGAATGGACTTAGCTTGCATTAAGCTGATCTTTCTCCACACGCTAGCTATGACCGTAACACTATATTCTGCATTCTCTCCTTTCCTTCTCTATGAACAATATGATTTGTCTCTATAGCGTGCAGGAAACAATACTTTTCACTGTTTGTTAATGCATGTGACAATAATAAATTAAATCAAGTCAAATAAAACTATGTGCCATTCAGAATAGCAAGGAGTGTTAGAGCAGTGGCATCAAATTTTAAAGACAATACCGAGGATTTATTGTCAAGGCTATTCAAAGGTTTGGAATAAAGGAATTCCATTTGTGCTTTTTACAATTAGGGATGAACCTAATAAATCATCTAAATTCAGTCCGTTTGAACTTATTTTTGGCCATGAAGTAAGAGGATCACTTAAATTGATTAAGGAGAAATTGGTGAGTCAGTGTTCTGAGACTGCTTTATTGGACTATGACAAATTTTAGGGAAAGATTGAGTAGAGCAGGACAATTGGCTAGACAACCTTTAAAGCTGGCACAGCATGTGACAAAATAGGAAGTGAATAAGAAATCAAAAATTTGTAGTTTTACTAGTGGGGATGAAGTCCTAACATTACCATGTGTGTTTGGTGAACCTTAAAAAGCAAGGTTTAATGGACCTTATCAAATTGAAAGGAAATTGAGTGAGGTTGACAATTTGATAAGAACAGCAGAAAGAAGGAAAGGTCACAATGTGTCATGTGAATAAATTCAATTGGTATTTTTATAATGAAGGAAAGCAGAAGAAAGAAGTGTTAGTGGCTACAATTCAGAGTGAAGAACTAAACTTAGATGATTATGAATTTGACATTCCTCAAATTAAATTGGATAATAAGGAATGCATCAGAAATTGGGATAAATTATTGAGCTATCTTTTGGAGGAAAATCAAAATTACCTCAAAGAGTTATAATCACATAGAACATAGAACATAGAACATTACAGCGCAGAACAGACCCTTCGGCCTTCAATGTTGCGCCGACCAATTAGGAAAAAGCAATGACCCTGTAACCTAAACCATTCCCTTTTTGTCCATAAACTTTATCTACTAACCTCTTAAACGTCACTAAACTTGGCGCATCTACAACTGCAGCTGGCAGGGCATTCCATACCCTTACCACCCTCTGGGTAAAGAACCTACCTCTGACATCCGTCCTATAACTACCAGCCCTTAATTTAAAGCTATGTCCCCTCATGCTAGCTTTCTCCATCCTAGGAAAAAGGCTATCACTGTCCACCCTATCTAAACCTCTAATCATCTTATATGTTTCAATAAGGTCTCCTCTTAGCCGCCTTCTTTCTAACGAAAACAACCTCAAATCCCTCAGCCTCTCTTCATAAGACCTGCCCTCCATACCAGGCAACATCCTGGTAAACCTCCTCTGTACCCTCTCCAATGCCTCCACATCTTTCTTATAATGTGGGGACCAGAACTGCACACAATACTCCAAGTGCGGCCGCACTAGAGTTTTGTACAGTTGCAACATGACGTTGCGGCTCCGAAATTCAATCCCCCTACCAATAAAAGCTAAGACTCCATATGCCTTCTTAACAACCTTATCGACTTGATTGCCAACTTTCAGGGATCTATGCACATATACACCAAGATCCCTCTGTTCATCAACACTATTAAGAGTCCTACCATTAGCCCTATACTCTACACATTTGTTATTCCTGCCAAAGTGAATTACCTCACACTTTTCCGCATTAAACTCCATTTGCCACCTCTCGGCCCAGCTCTGCAACTTGTCCAAGTCTCTCTGCAAACTATAACACCTGTAACTATAAGAACATGGAGAGATGTGTAGGAATAAATTAGTAAATACTAAAATTTTGTAATGAGGTTGTGATAGAAGATGCTGCTGCAATGGAACAATATCCATATGGGTATAGTCCTCTCAAGTTGGCACAGGTTCAGTAGCGGAAAGTGATGTTTACTTGGTCTGAGATGCAGCAGCCAGAAGTCTCGATCAACCATATAAAACTGGTCAAGGTGGAGAAGGAGAGCCAGTTACTGGACAGTAATGTGAATAAAGAAAGTGAACAGGTGTGGAGTCAAATACAAGACAAGTTGACTGTTTTGGAATCTGTTCCTGAGCTGTTAAAATTACTACAACATAAATTGCAAGATTGTCATCATCTATGCAAAGGAAAACGTAGATCAATCTTCTGTCACAGTGATCTCAAGATGGAGATTGAGGAGCAGAAGTATTTTATTACTGCAGCTGAAAGGAAAGGTCAATGGTGTGAAATGAGACTGTTTGCTGAAACTGTACTATCATTCGAAATCAACTGCTGGTATAATGAATCAGTACAGTCTGCATAGCCGCAGATATCCAATGAAACTGTGCTCTTCACAGTTGGTGTTCAAGTAAATTACAGTGGTGTTTGCAACAGCATAACTGCCATAGTGATCTCTGGAAGCAACAAGTTCTGACACAAGAGACACAATCTGTGGTGTGTTTTTGAAAAGAATGTGCAGAAAGTGAAGGTGAATATGTAAGGCAAACAAAAGAGTTGGACTTCCTGATAGAGGAGCTAAGGCTTATTAACAAGAAAGGGAACAGAGATAAAGTGATATTTGTGAACTATACTCATATGAAGTTATATCCTCCTGATCCTGCCCAGCTCTCTGAGGATGTTACCAGAACTAATTTATCATTGTTATGACAAAATTGAAGTTAAATTTGGAATCAAAGCAGGATGTAGGACTAAAAGGAATTCTGGAGAAATGAGGAAGCAATAGCAGCTTGTTGATAAAAGAAAGGAGAAGGAATATTCAATGGTGGGAGAAAGGGCTGAATTGGATTATTTTACTGTTATGTTAGTATGTTTTGATTTTATAAAATATATACCTACTAGAGCATTACAAGTGTGAAGCCAAAAGGTGTTGGAAAATGAAGACATCTTTGAATATTGATGGTTCATTTTCTTCTAAAAGGAAAAGCCTCCTAGTGGATCATTTGAACCTACTGAATTCACCTGGAGTGAAACAACTTTTGCTCACCAATCTGAAAACAAAATGTAAAATTTAGGGCCTAGGCTAACTTTCCAAAATAATCTGGTGTTTCTGGCCTGGGGTAACAGCTTGAATCACACTTCAAGGGACCATAATTTGCTCCTGTGTGACATCCTGCCAGAGAAGTGGGAATGATCGTGTGCTGAACTTGCTAATGAGATGGAAATCCAGTCAATCTCATGCAAATTGACTTTGTGTGCCCCATTAGATAGGGGTCGGGAGGATCACAAACTGTTTGCCTTTGGACTACAAATGGATTTTTAGACCTGTACGTTATTCTCGGGGACTGGGGTGATCTGCTTCATGCGTGGCAAGGTGGGAGAATTGCACCCTTGTGTTGTACTAGATTGTGAGAGCACTGAAGTTTTGAAGTTACTAAAAGAAATGTTTTTAAGGTGTGGGGAATATGAGGATGTTAAAGATTGATTGTATAATAAGATAACATGCATTATCATTTCATATTTTTTCTTATGAATCATTTTATCTATCAATTTAATTTAAGCATAGAAACATAGAAACCAGAAGCTGGAGTAGGCCATTCAGCCTGCTTCACCATTCATTTTAATAATGGCTGATTATCAAATTCATACCCTTATCTCCCCTTCTCTCCATATCCCTTCATCCTTTTACCCCCCCCAGACTATATCTAGTTTCTTCTTGAATCAGACAACGTTTTGGCTTCAACTACATTCTGTGGGAGTGAATTCCACACATTCACCACCCTCTGGGAGATGAAATTTCTCCTCTCTTCAGTCCTAAAATGTTTAGCCTTATTGTCAAACATGACCATTAATTCTGGACTTCATCATCATTGGGAACTTTCTTTTTGAATCTACCCTGTCTAACCTGGTTAGAATTTCCATCAGCTCCCGTCTTACTTTCAAATTCCAGTAAATATAATCCTAACCTATTCAGTCTCTCCTCACATAACAGAACTGCCATCCCAAGATTCAGCCTGGTAAACCTTCACTGTACTCCCTCTGTAACAAGATATCCTTCCTCAGATAAGGATACCAAAACTCCATGCACTATTCCAACTGTGGCTTCACCAACGCCCTATATACTTACAGCAAAACATCCCTATCCCTATACTCAAATCCTCTTGTTATGAAGACCAATGGACCATTTGCTTTCTTTATTACCTGCTGTACCTGTGTGCTTACTTTCAGCGACTGATGCACGAAGACAACAAGATCTCGCTGAGTATCCACTTCTTTCAACTTACACGTAATAATCTATTTCCCAATTGTTTCTACCAAAGTGGATAACCTCATACTTATCCACATTTTAAGCATATGCCATGTATATACCCACACGCTCAGCCTGTCCAAATCACACCGAAGCATCTCTGCATCCTCCTCACAGCTGTATCCTCCTCACAGCTGTATCTCCTCACATCTGCATCCTCCTCAGGGCTGCATCCTCCTCACATTTATATCCTCCTCAGGGCTGTATCCTCCTCAGGGCTGCATCCTCCTCTCACTCAACTTTGTATCATCTGCAGACTTGGAGATAATACATTCAGTTCCTTTTTCCAAATCATTAATATATGAATAGTTGGGGTCCTATACTGATCCCTGTGGAAGTCCGCTATTCACTGACGACCAATCAGAAAAATGTCCATTTATGCCAACTCTTTGCTTCCTGTCTACTAACCAGCTTTCTATCCATCTCAGGATATTACCGACAATCCCATATGCTTTAACTTGCTGATTTTGTCTGATTATGTCCGTGCTTTCCAAATGCTGAGTTATGAAATCCTTGACAATGGACTCCAGCACCTTTCCCTGTACTGATGTCAGGCTCACTGGTCGATAGTCCCCTCTTTTCTCTCTAGCTCCCTTTTTGAATAGCGGACTTACATTAGCTACCCTCCAATCTGTAGGAACCAGTCTACTAATGTTGATTTCCTTCAGCTCCCCAATAAATCCTGTTTCTCTCAGAACTTCTGACATATAATTCATGTCTTCCTTTGTGAAGACTAAAGCAATTTAATTCCTTGGCTATTTCTTTATTCCCTGTTATGAGTTCTCCAGTTTCTAACTACATAAAACCTACATTCGTTTCTGTTGATCTTTTTCTCTTTACATATCTATGGAAACTTCTACAGTCAGTTTTTATGTTCTCCACTAGCTTACTTTCATACTCTCTTTTTCCCTACTTAAGCAATCCCTTGGCTGTTCTTGCTGAATTTTAAACTGCTCCCAATCTTCAGGCCTATGCTTTTTCTTGCCAATTTGTATATTCTTCCTTGAATCTGACATTGTCTCTAATGTCCCTTATAAGCTATGGTTTGGCCACAATTCCCTTATCATTCCTGCAACCAAACAGGAATAAATAACTTCTGGAGATCACCTATTTGTTTTTTAAATGCCTGCCATTGCCTATCCACTGTTTTTCCTTTCAGTCATGTTTCCTATTCCGTCATGGCCAATTTATGCTTCATACCATTATTGTTAACTTTATTCAAGACCTTGTTCTCAGAATCAATGATGTAGAGATGCCGGTGTTGGACTGAGGTAAACACAGTAAGAAGACTCACAACACCAGGTTTAAATCCAACCAGTTTATTTGCTAATAATCGCACAAGCGTTCAGAAACGGTGTTCCTTCGTCAGGTGAGTGGAAGGTTCTGATCAGAAAAAAGCATGTAAAGACACACATTGTTTACAGAATACTGATCAGAATGCAAGTCTTTGCAACTAACCTGCTATTCAGGTCTTAAAGATGTAGACAATGTGAGTGGAGATAGCACTAGCATGGGTTTTACAAGCCCAGGCAAGTCGTGCTCAAATCAATTACATTGCTCTCCACCTTGACAAAGAATTCTACCATACTATTTCACTCATCCTCAACGGTTCTGTCACAACTAGATTGCTAATTAATCCTTTCTCATTGCACAATCTCCAGTCCAAGATGGCCTGTTCCTTTGTTGATTCCTCAACCATCCATAATGCAAATTCCTCTTCTATTGTGCTGTGACTAATTTGACTCCCCCAATCTATATGCAGATTAAAGTTGTCCATAATCACAAATGTTTCTTTAATGCATGCAGCTGTGATTTCCTTTCTAATGTTTTTCCGACCATTACCATACAGTTTGATGGAGTTTGCACATTCCCCTCGTGTCTGCGTGGATTTCCTCCCAGTGCTCCTGTTTCCTCCACAATCCAAAAATGTGCGGGTTAGGTTGATGGCCATGTTAAAAAATTGCCTCTTAGAGTCCTAAGATGTGTAAGTTTGAGGAATTAGTGGGTAAATATATAAGGATATAGGGAAAGGGCCTGGGTGGGATTGTGTCGATGCAGACTCGATGGGCTGAATGGCCTTGTTCTGCACTGTAGGGTTTCTATGATTCTATGATAATTTGATGGTTCGCATATCACCCCACCAATGTCTTTTGCCCCTTGTCTCTTAACTTGAACCATATAGATTTCACATCACCTATGCTAATATCAATCAGAGTTTTCACATCCCACTGGAATTTTAGCAGACGGATTGTGGACAATGTGAAATTCCATTGAAAATTAAGTGGGTATTTCCGGCCTTTCGACCAGCACGGCTGGAGAGTTCTGCCCATCTTTCCTCAATATTGTATCAATATCATCCTTGAACAACAATGCAATCCAGCAGCTTTTCCTTTCTGCCTGTCTTTCCTAAACACTGAATAGCCCTCAATGTTTAGCCCCTATGCTTGGTCACCTTGGAGCCACATCTCCGTAATGCCAACTATATCATACCCCTTTACATCTATAAGTTATCCATTTTGTTTGAATGCTCTGAGCATTTAGCTACAAAACTCTAAGATGAGTATTTCTTTTATATCTTATTCATTTCCTACCTTTTTTTAACTCAGTCCTTATCTGAGTCTGGCTCTTGATTTTTCTGCCTATCACTTTCCTTATTCTCCTTAAGTCTTTTCTTCTTGTTCTTAATTCTCCCTGCTCTGAATCCTTGAACATGATTCCCTTGCCATATAGTTTTAAAGAATAAAAGGGGAATCTGTTAATATTAGAAAGGTTTTGTTAATGGATATTAAAAACCTAAGTAGTTAAGGATATGAAGGTTAAGAGGTGCTGGGTATTAATTAATTAATTATAATTTCATGTATATACAAAGAGTCAGTCAGCACTGAGGGAGATTGTATTAGAGCGTAGAAATAAGCTCTGTATTAAAAAGTCTAAACCAAAAATATTCCAGTCTCAGTCACTGGAATTCTACCACTTAGCCCAATATGGAATTGACACAGGCGAGGTCCGACAACGGAAATTTCCGTTGACGTTGAGCAGGAGTTTCTGATCTCACCTGAGTGAGGCTGTAAAATTCCACCTAGTCTCTTTTTTACAACCAGGTTTGGGAGTTTATTCAATAATTGTCGCTCCCTGCAGGATGCTGTTGGGGGATGTAGCAATGGTAATGTCATTGAGACTCAAGGAAAGGTGATTAAATTCTCTCCTGTTGGAAATGGTCAATGCTGACACTTGTGTCATGTGGATTATACCTGAATGCTCATCAACAGTGTACCTACATCAAAGAAAACTGTCCACATCAGTGACCATTGCTATTGCAGGTAAAGAGCTTAAACCTTCCTCCAAAATCATTCCGATAATGAGGCACAACTTCATTAAAGTACACTGATGATTCTGTTATATAATGAAATATAGTTCAGTGCTTCAAATAAACTTTGTCAACAGAACGCACATTCAAAGAGAAAACTTCCTTAAATTGTAAGTTCCAGAACTCAAAACGATGGATTGTAATTGCAGAATCCTTCATCAGAGTTTCCTTTTATTTGCAGCTTATCGCCAAAGCTGTGTTCTGTTTTTCTGATAAATTATTAAGTAGATTTCACATCAATACATTGAAGAGAACATATGCAGTTATGCAGTTCAGAATGAGAGTGAGAGATCTGGATAAGGTTCCAGTTGTGTCAATGGGAAAGCCTGAGAATTATCAGCAAAGTCATTTGAAAAACTGACCTTTGAAGTTTTTGACAAGACTCAACAGTGCATTATGTGTTAATATTTCTTACTCCTCTTCCCCAGTCAGTAACAAAGTGAAAAAACATCTGAATGCTGAACATTTTAAACCACTGATATTTTAAAGTTGAGTATCTTTCAGTCTTACATCTCTCACTGGTTATTGGATAGTCCATTTGTTTCCTATGATCATAGCCAGAAAAGGGAGATAGGCAGTCACTGGATATCTGGAATTTCCCGTTAATCTATAATACCTCCTCAGAAGACAAAGATGGTGGACAGAGTACCCTTCATCATCCAGTACTTCCCCAGAGTGGAGAAGCTACAACATCTTCTCTGAAGCCTTCAACATGTCATTGATGAAGACAAATATCTCGCCAAGGCCATCCCTACACTCCTATTTCCTACTTTCAAACAACCGCACCACCTCAAACAAACCATTGTACGCAGCAGACTACCCAGCCTTCAGGTGAACAGTGACCATGACGCCACACAACCCTGCCAGAGCAACCTCTGGATCATTGACACAGATGCCATCATCTCATGTGAGAACATCATCCACCAGGTATATAGACTTGCAACTCGGCCAATATTGTCTATCTGTTATGTTGCAAGAAAGGATATCCAAAGACATGGTACACTGGGGAGACCATGCAGACGCTACGACAACGGATGAATGAACACCGCTCAACAATCACTTGGCAAGAATGTTCTCTTCCTGCTGGGGAACACTTCAGCCCATCACAGACATTCGGCCTCTGGTCTTCCGGTAAGCATTCTCCAAGGTGGACTTCACGACACACGATAACACAAAGTCACTAAGCAGAGACTGATAGCCAAATTCTGCACACATGAGGGCAGCCTCAACTGGGACCTTGGGTTCATGTCACACTAACCTCCATGAGTTGCCTGGGCTTGCAAAATCTCACTAACTGTCCTGTGGAAACCTGTTTTTTAACCTATGCTTCATGCTCTCTCCACACACATTGTCTGTATCTTTAAGACTTGATTACATGTAAAGACTCGCATTTCAACCATTATTTTGTAAATTGAGTTTATGCCTTTATATACCCTGTTTGTGAACAGAACTCCCACTCGCCTGATGAAGAGCCAGCACTCCAAAATCTAGTGGCTTGGGCTACCAAATAAACCTGTTGGGCTTTAACGTAGTCCGGTGAGGCTTCTTATTGTGTTTACCTCAGTCCAATGCCAACATCTCCACATCATCTCTTCCATGGCCAGAGAAGATTAGAAAATTATTGTCAGAGCCATTGCAATCTCCTCCCCTGCATTCCATAGCAACCTGGGATACATCACACCTAGGTCAGGGGCTTATCCACTTTTAGACCTATTAAACCAGTTAATATTTCCTCCCTCTCAATGTTAAGTTGTTCAAGTAAATCACAATGACCCTCTCTGATTTCTATACCTACATCATCCTTTTCCATAGTGAACACAGGTGCAAAGTATTTATTTGAAACATTCCACATTGCTCCTGAACAGGCCCTATTCTTTTCCTGGTCATTCTCCTGTCCTTAGTACACTTCTAAAACATCTTTGGAATTTATAGTAATAGCTTACCTGTCAATGTTTATTCATGCTCCCTCTTCACTCTCCTAGTTTCTTTTTAAGTAACCAAACTACACTTTGCTATTCTCTTCTAGGACCTCCAATGTTTTCAACCCTTAGCATCTGCCATACGCCTCCATCTTTTCCTTAATCAACACCAGATACCCCTTGAATCCAGGGTTCTTTGGACTTGTTGCTCCCACCCTTCATTTTCACAGGGGAATGTACTCACACGGTTGCAGTACATGGCACAGTAGTTAGCATTGTTACCTCATAGTGCCAGGGACATGGATTCGACTCTCAGCTTGGGTCACTGTCTGTGTGGAGTCTGTATGTTCTCCCTGTGTTTGCTTAGGTTTCTTCCAGGTGCTCCGGTTTCCTCCCACAGACCGAAAAATACACTGGTTAGGTGCATCGGCCATGCTAAAATCTCCTTCAGTGTACCCGAACAGGCACTGGAGTGTGGCAATGAGGGGACTTTCACAGTAATTCCATTGCAGTATTAATGTAAGCCTACTTGTGACACTAATAAATAAACTTTAAACTTTGCTCTCTATTTCCTTTTTGAATGAATCCCATTGCTCTAATGAAGATTTTCCTCCAAGTAGCAGCTCCCAGTTTAGCCAGTTTAGTCTTATCCTATTAAATTTGGACTGTTGATAATTCAGAATCCTTATTTCCAGTCATTTTTGCATAACTTAAATCCTTGAATCCTACTGAGTTATGGTCACTAGCACCAAAACATTCTATTGAAACTATTACCACTTGCCTGGCTTTATTCTCTAAAACTAGGTCCAATATTGTTCCCTCTCTCATACTGGCACAAAAAAAAACTTTTCCAGTTGCATTTTAAGAATTCAGCCCCATCTACGTCTTTTTATATTTTGGCTACCTCAATTAATGTTGGTGAGGTTGGAATCCCGTATTATTATTATCACCTTATTATTCTTACAATTCTGAGAGACTTGCCTACATATCTACATATCTCTGTCTTTCCCTGACTATTTTGGGGCTTATAATATATTCACAGCAAAGAGTATAGAACCGTAGAACACTACAGCATGGAAACAGGCCTTTTAGCCCTTCTTGGCTGTGCTGAACCATTTTTCTGCCTAGTCCCACTGACCTGCACCTGAACCATATCCCTCCACATCCCTCTCATAGGGGTGTATCTGTCCAAGTTCTTTTTTCAATGTTAAAAATGAGCCCGTATGTGTCACTTCATCTGGCAGCTCATTCCACACTCACACCACTCTCTGTGGGAAGAAGCACCCCCTAATATTCCCTTTATACTTTTCCCCTTTCACCCTTAACCCACGTCCTCTAGTTTTTTTCTCCCCTAGCCTCAGTGGAAAAAGCCTACTTGTATTCCGCTCCCTCGCGATCTGAACCCCCTGGGAGGCACAACACCGCCACTCTCCCATGATCAGATTCCCCTGGGAGGCAGACCCCACCCTGCAGCCCCCCCCAGAGGCAGCCCCCCGCCATGATCAGATCCCCCCGTCCCCTGGTAGGCATGCCCTGCCTTGGCAGAGCACACCCCCGACCTACCTTGATTGCTGCTCTCCCTTCTGACCTGCGCTCATTGATGTGGATGCGGCGTGGACTGGGGTGAACATAGTAAGAATCTCACAACACTAGTTAAGTCCTGTTGGAGTTTAACCTGATGTTGTGAGATTTCTTACTGCACTCATTGGAAGCCTGCAGCTCCTTCCTGGCCTTCCGCTGGCGTCTGCCAGAGTGTGGGGGTGAAAGGGGGTGCTCAGATGGATCTCTGGTTGGGGGGGGGTGGTGGTGAAGATTCTCCCAAGTCTTCCTTCCATCCCTCCCCAACCAGAGATCCATCTGAGACCCCTCCCACCCCCACACTCCAGCAGATCCAGAAGAGGCCAGGAGGTGCCGCAGACTGTCCAACAAATGCAGGAAGAAGTCTCACACATCAGATTAACTCCAACAGGACTCCAATAGGACTTTAACCTGGTGTTGTGGGACTTCTTACTGTGTTTAACCCAGTCCATGCCAGGATTGTGCTCTGCCGAGGGGCCTACCTACTGGGAGGGCGGGGAGTCTGATCGTAGGGGAGGGTGATCCTGCCCCCCCCCCCTCCCCCCGGGGCTCTGATTGCAGCGTATTCTCCTCCCGCCTCCCCTCGGCTCTGTCTGTTTTGTCTTTCACGCCTGGGCACGCTGTTTAGATTTTTTTTCGAATTGCGCATGCACAGTTCAGAGCTCCGATTGTCCCGGCAGCGCTAAGCCCCACCCACAGCGAGGACAGGACTGAGCTGGCAAAAAGCATATGGGCACCCTGGAATGAGAATTCCGGGCTCGGAGCTGTTTTACATCCGGATACGGCCCTTAGCCTCTGATTGGTAAAATCTGGCCCAACATCCACTGCTTTCCCTTCATCTCTTTCTAGTAACTTCCTCAATTGGATAAACATGACCTACCACTCACAGAGCCATGTTGACTTTTCCTAATAAGTCCCTGTCCATCCAAGTATTTATAGATCCTATCTCTTAGAACTCCTTCCAATAATTTACCTGCTACTGACATCAAATTTACCAGCCTATAATTTCCCAGGTTACTTTTTGAGCCTTTTTCTAACAACAGAACAACATGAGCTATCCTCCGATCATCCGGCACCTCACCCGAGGAAAGCGACCTTTTAAATATGTCTTCCAGGGCCTCTGCAATTTCAATATTAGTGTCCATCACGTTACGAGAGAATGCCCTGTCCGGTCCTGAGGATTTATCTACTCTGATTTGCCTCAAGACAGCAAGCACCTCCTCCCCTTTAATCTATGGTTCTACGACCTCCCTACTTGTTTACTTTATTTCCGTAGACTCAATGCCACTTTCCTTAGTAAATGTGGATGCAAAAAACCCATTTAATATCTCCCCCATTTCTTTTGGGTCTATACAAAGCTGACCACTCTGATCTCCAAGAGGACCAATTTTATCTCTTATTATCCTTTTGCTCTTAATGTACCGGTAGAAGTTCTTAGGATTATCCTTCACTTTGATTGCCAAAGCAACCTCATGTCTTCTTTTAGCCCTCCTGATTTCCTTCTTAAGTAGTTTCTTGCATTTTTTATACTCCTCAGGCATCTTATTTCTTCCCTGTTGCCTGTATATGTCATACATCTCTCTCTTCTTTATCAAAGTTGCAATATTCCTTAAGAACCAATTCTTTTTATTCTTATTCACTTTACCTTTAATCCTGACAGGAACATACAAACTCTGCACTCTCAAAATTTCTCCTTTGAAGGCCTCCCATTTATCCATCACATTCTTGCCAGAGGGTAGCCTGTCCCAATCCATGCTTTTTAGATCCTTTCTTATTTCTTCAAATTTGGCCTTTTTTCAGTCCAGAATCTCAATCTGAGGACCAGATCTATTTTAATCCATGATCAAATTGAAACTAATGATGTTATGATCACTGGAACCAAAGTACTCCCCTACACACACTTCCGTCACTTGCCCTAACTCATTTCTTAATAGGAGATCTAATATTACTTCCTGTCTAGTTCGTACCTCTATATATTGATTTAGAAAATTTTCCCAAACACATTTTACAAACCCCCCCCCAATCTACATGTAGAAAATTAAAATCCCCTACTATCACAACTTTATGTTTCTGGCAACTGTCTACTATCTCTCTGCAGATTTGCTCCTCCAATTCTTGCTGACTATTGGGTGGTCTATAATACAATCCCATTAATGTGGTGAAACCTTTCCTGTTTCTCAGCTCTACCCATATGGCCTCAGTAGACAAGCCCTGTAATCTGTTCTGCTAAAGCACTGCTGCAACATTTTCTCTGACTAGCAATTCCACTCTGCCTCACTCTTCATCCCTCTGCCTCTGTCACGTCTGAAACATTGGAACATTGAGCTGTCAGTCCTGCCCCTCCTGTAGCCAAGCTTCACTAATGGCTATCATATCAGAATTCCATATATCAGTCCACACCCTCAACTCGTCTGCCTTCTCCACAATACTCCTGGCATTGAAATGGACACACCTCAGAAGATTATCACCGCCACACACAACCTTTCTATTTGTGATTTTGCACAAACTATTATCATCATTTATTTTCACCCCCGCTCCACTATCTGCTCTGGCAATCTGGGTCCCCTTTTGGTTTCTAAATTCTACCCATATAGTTTCATTTGAGTGACTGCCCAAGTATCATCTGCAGTAATTGATTTCTTAATCAAAACTATGACACCCGCCACCTCCACTTCCCCCCATTCCCCCTCCCCCTCCACTTCCCTTCCCTCCCCTTCCACTCTCCTCCTCTCCCCTTTCCCTTCCCTCTCCCACCCCTTCCCTTCCCTTCTTCAGCCCCATCCCTCTTCCACCCCTCGCCTCCCCTCTCTGCCCTCCTTCCCTCCCCCTTTCACCTTCCTGCCTCTTCCTCTCCCCCCTCCCCTTCTCCTGCCCCCTTCACTCCCCCTCTTTCCCCCTTCCCCTCCCTCCCCTCCCCTCCCTGCCCTCCTCCACTTCCCCTCCCCCTGTCCCCAACATCCCCTTTCCTCTCCTCCCCACCCTTTTTCCTTTCCCACTTCCTCCCGCTTCCCCCTCTCTCCCTTCTCCTCTCCCCCTTCCCACACCTTCCTAACTTCTCCCCTCCTATTCCTTGCCCCCTCACCCCCTTCCCCTCTTTCTCTCCTTCCCTTCCTCCCCCTCCACCTTTTCCTTACCCTTGCCCTCCCTCCCTCCCCCCTTCCTCCTCCTTCTTCACTCCTCCCTCTCTCTTTCCCCTTCCTCCTCCCCCTCTCTCCACCTTCCTCCTTCCCCCTCCCCCATTCCTCTCTTTCCTAAGCTTCTTCCCCCCTTCCTCCTTCCCCTCCCTCTCTCTCTACTCCACCCTTCCTGCCTGTTCCCCCTTTCTGGCACTCTCCTCCCCTACCCTGTCCTCCCTCCTCCCCTCTTCATCCCCTGCCTTTATCCCCCCTTCTCCTCACGCTTTTCCCCCCTTCCTTCCCACGCTCCCTCCCCCCCCCCCCCCATGGCCTCCTGCACTCTCCTCCCCCACTCTCCTCTCCCTCCTCCCCTCCTATCCCCTGACCTTATCCCTCCTTCTGTCCACACTCTCTCTCCTCCCACGGTCTTCCCCCCACTCCCTGTTGAAGAAGTTGTGGTAATTTTCTCACTGAGAAGTCAGAGAGATTTTCTCCAGTTTTCTCACTGAAACTGACACATTGAAAAAATATCGCAGCTTCCATCCTATGAGAAATTTCCATTCAATGTTTACACGAACTCCTATGAACAATTGCTGCCTTGTATTGCATGGACGGTTTTATAGTTTAAAATATCACACAACCTGCTAATATTTTTCCCAGTAAAACCTGATTGTTAAATTGTTCAAACAGAATAAAATGTAAATGTTTAGCTTAGATGTGTCACTGCTTGTTGTGAAGTACATCATTTTCCTAGTGACTGCGGAATTTGTTCTGATACTGTTGCTCACTCTTTCTCTCACAGATTTTGGGGAATAAACTCTAATTCTCCCAAGAGTTATAGGGCCTTGTTGGCCCTGCTGTCACAGTGAGACCAGGAGGTTGTGGTTTACAGACAAACAGCGATTACCTCGTTCTCAGCAAATTTAACACTGAATAAAACTGAGCAGCAGTCTGAATTTCTGTCAACTCTACAAGTGAGGTGAATTTGATGTCGAATTTGTTCCAACTCAGAACTGTGGTTAGTGTTTAGATTAACAGGAAATTCCAGATATCCAGTGACTGCCTATCTACTTTTTCTGCCTATGACCATAGGAAACAAGTGGATTGTCCAATAACCAGTGAGAGATATAAGAGTGAAAGATACTCAAGTTTAAAATGTCCGTGGTTTAAGATGTTCAGCATTCAGGTTTCTCCTGGCTTACTCAATAGTGTTGGTGAATTTGGTAAGAACTGGGGAAGAGTAAGAAATATTGGGCAAAATTTCCCCAAAATTGATTGAGGTGGCCCTCAGCCATTTGCTGGATGCTGTGGAGGAGAGGCCTTCAAATTTACTCTTGGGCTGACAGGAGACCACCCCTCCCCCTTCCCCCTCCAGTTAAGTCAATGCTGCCTGAGAGACAGTGGCAGCACCTTGACCAAGAGGACAGATGTGCAATGTAGGGAAAAGATGAATGACCAACAATGATCAGCAAGGATTAAGTTTTCCCCATCTCCTCTCTGCATTCCACCCTTCTCTGACCCCCCGCATGACACCTAGGATCCAGGTTCTGCCACTTCACAGGGCCCCAAGCCCAACATCATCCTTAACCCTCCTGGCATTCCTCATCTGAGAATCCCTCCTCTGCTTTAGTGCATCAGTGCCGCACATCTGCCGGGTATCATCAACCTCTGACCATCAAGAAGTATATTACCCCTTTTTGTGTCCCCTCTAGGAGAAGATTGCTTTACCCCCAGTGAGTGAAGAAGAACGGCAGTGGAATGCCCCAACGTGAGGATCTGACTCCTGTACAAGAGAAACAATGGAGCACGGCAGGACGGGCCTAAACCTGAGACCGGGTGGGCCTACACAGTCTCTGTTTTGCCAATCAGCCTAAGAGCACATCTTTGGGATGTGGGAGGAAACCGGAGCACCCAGAGAAAACCCACGCAAGCACGGGGAGAATGCGCAAACTCCCACAGACACAGGCCCAAATCCATGTATCTGCACAGCACAGCGATAGTCACTGAGCTGTCGTGTTGTCCATCAACTGGTCCAGTTCAAGCATATACTAACGACGTGAAGCACTACGATACTCTCGAAAAAATATCCAAGAGCAGCCATCCCAATTCTGTCGGAAGTCTTGCTGGATTTGTTCTTGGCTCTCCATGGTCACACACCCTAATGGGCACCATCGAAGTGTCGGGGAGGAGGCACTTTGACCTCCCATCAGCTGCCCGCCTCCAACAGGAGTCCTGGTGGGGCTTTTTGCTACTCACTGAATTAATAAGTGTCAGTTGAACACTTTCCTTTCAGGACACTCCAAGCATGCACAGCTGCCCTCAGTACCCTCTGCCTGTACCCACTCCAGATCTCAGCTCACCAAGAGCACTATTTTCCCTGAGTTGTAGGCTGTTGAGGTCTTAGGCCAACAGAAGATGTCCACCAAGGTCATTAGAAGAGGCAATTTTACAGACTCACCCTGTCCACCAATTGCACCCTGGCATTGCCCACAGGGTGCTGACCATTGAGTTGAAGGGGATGGGCTGATTGGCTAAGGAAGAGGATCCTGCTGCCACTCTGCACATGAAGGGGTGTGGAGGGGTGGTGGCAACGATGGGATCAGTCTGGTTGTTGTTGGGGACGGAGTGGGGTGATTGTCTGGGCAGTAGGTGGGAGGAATAGTGTTTATGATATGGTCCCCATGATAGCTGGGGGGTGGGGTGGGGTGGGGGTGGAGTGGGGTGGTGGTCAGTACTGCGGCAAGGCTGGTTTCAGTAGAAGAAAGCTGACATATCTCTCAGACCCGTCAGCTCTCTGCTTGTTGTCACTGAGCATGTGCAGCCACAGGTCCCAACATGCACAATGGCGCCCTCTGTTGCTGCAGCCGCCTTGTTGGCCAGTCAGGACCCACCCCTGCCCTCTAGTGGCTAGAAATGGACTTGCTAATTTTATTCCTTCTTTAAGTGTATTAGATATGCAATTTGGATTCGTCCAAAAAAAAACAGAAACTATCCCATTTTCACACTAGCTAGATGCAGAAATTCTCATAAAATTGCCCCAAAATCATTTTCTCTGAGTCGAAATGTTTAAAACTAGGCGGTATGCTCTTCAGATGAAAGGAGGAAAGTTCAAAGGAGATGTGAGGGGTAAGTTTTCTTACACAGAGTGGTAGGTGTCAGAAGGTGCTGCCAAGGTTGGTGGTGAAGTCAGATACGATGGCGGCATTTAAATAAACATAAATGTGTAAGGAATAGTGGGATTTGGATCAAGCAGGGGGAAGGGATTAGTTTAATTTGTCATTATATTCTGGACAGCATTGTGGGCCGAAGGGCCTGTTCCTGTGCTGTACTAATTTATATTCTATGTTCTGTGTGATGTCAGCCCGGGTTAAATGAGTCTCTGCACCCTGTCAGGGAGATGTGTTTACAAAATCTTTATTTGAAATGTGCGATGTGAACTTTCTAATCCATCTTCCTCAAAGATCACCATTGTATGAGAGCAGCATTGATATTTTAGTACTTCTCAATATCTTCTCAGTGGAAGTGTAAAAATACAAAACATACGCAGGGGGAGATGACTCGCGCTGTCCTCCTATCAGTCACAGCAGTGTTTACATCATTCAATTGCAGCCAGAACAGAGACTCTTCTCTCACTTTGCTCTTAATTCCCCGTGAACTTTCCCATCCCAGAGTGAATCCATTCACAGGGCAGTGTGGACCATCAGGAATTATAGGCCGGTGAATTTGAAGTCAGTGGTAGGGAAGCTGTTGGAGGGGATTCTTAGAGATAGGATGTATAGGTACTTAGAGCGTTGCGATCTGATTAGGGATACGCAGCATGGATTTGTTAAGGGGAGGTCATGCCTTACAAATCTGGTAAAATTTTTTGAGGAGGTGACGAAAACGGTGGACGAAGGGCGAGCCGTTGATGTTGTCTATATGGATTTTAGTAAGGCGTTTGACAAGGTCCCTCATGGGAGGTTAGTTGAGAAAGTCAAGGCTCATGGGATACAAGGACAGGTAGCTAGATGGATAAGTAACTGGCTTGGTAATAGGTGACAGAGAGTAATAGTGGAAGGGTGTTTTTCTAGCTAGAGGTCGGTCACTAGTGGTGTGCTGCAGGGCTCGGTACTGGGACCTCTTCTATTTGTAATATATATAAAAGACTTGGAAGAGGGAGTAAGTGGAGTGATCAGCAAGTTTGCAGACGATACAAAGATTGCTGGACTTGTGGATAGTGAGGAGCATTGTCAGGCGATGCAGCAGGACATAGATAGACTGGTAGCTTCGGCAGATAGATGGCAAACGGAATTCAATCCTGATAAATGTGAGGTGATGCATTTCGGGAGAAAGAATGTAGCGGGGAGGTATATGATAAAGGGTAGACCTATTAAGAGTATAGAAACGCAGAGGGACCTGGGGGTGCAGGTGCACAAGTCTTTGAAGGTGGCAGAGCAGGTGGAGAAGGTTGTGAAGAAAGCATATGGTATGCTAGCCTTTATAGGAAGGGGTATAGAGTACAAGAGCTGCCTTTAATGGTGCAGTTGTATAAAACGTTGGTTAGATCTCATTTGGAGCACTGCGTCCAGTTCTGGTTGCCTTACTACCGGAAGGATGTGGAGACTCTGGAGAGAGTGCAGAGGAGGTTTACCAGGATGCTGCCTGGTATGGAAGGTCTGAGTTACGAGGAGAGGTTAGGCAAATTGGGACTGCTTTCCTTAGAAAGATGTAGACTTAGAGGAGATCTAATAGAGATGTACAAGATTATGAGAGGTATAGATAGAGTAAACAGGGCTAAGCTTTTCCCTAGGATGGACTCGAATAGCACGATGGAGTAACGGGCTTAGGGTGAGGTGGAGGTAAGGTATAATTTGGATGCTAGAGGGTGGTGGGGGTATGGAATGCACGGCCAAGTAAAGTGGTGGAGGCAGGTACTCTGGAATTATTTAAGAAATACTTAGATGGACACATGAACACAATGGGAATGGAGGGGTATAGAAAACTGATTTAAAATAGGGATCATGAGCCTTGGGAGTCCCTGGGAAGTGTGTGAATAGGTGATGATATTGATGTACTTGTTTTTATCCTACAGGTGCTTTGGTCCACCTTGTTGGCTAACAAGGGGCATACACACGATGGGTCGTGAGAGGGCTGCTCTTAGATTTTTTTTTCGAGAGTATCCTAGTACTCCACGTCGTTAGTGTACGCTTGACCTGGACCATTTGATGGGCAACACGACAGCTCAGTGACTATCGCTGTGCTGTGCAGATACATGGATTTGGGCCTGTGTCTGTGGGAGTTTGAACATTCTCCCCGTGCTTGCGTGGGTTTTCTCCTGGTGCTCCAGTTTCCTCCCACATCCCAAAGATGTGCTCTTAGGCTATTTGGCAGAACAAATTCTCCCTAAATTGTCTCAAATTTGTTTTTTAATCCATAGATCTATAAACATGGACAGGGATCATGGGTAGAGGTGGGAACATCGGGGAGGCAGCGCGGGCTCGTTGGGCCGAAGGGTCTGTTTCCCGTGCTGTTTTGTTCTTTGTTCTCTTTGAAATGTTCAACTCATAGACCAGGAGACTGAACTGACTCAGAACAGTCTGTCATAAACCTACAGCACCTCATCCAATTGATGATAAAAGCCTTGGCATTTTGTATACGGGAAGGTGTGAAAGGTGTTGGTGAGGGTTCATTTGGGAGTATGACGCCATTACTAATTATCCTGTTTCCTACAATGAACATTCTTTGTCCTCACTGCGGCAGCTACACAAGTCAGCAATTGTAAGAAGCACAAAGAGCCTTTTATCTTATTAAAGATATTGGAAAAATTCAATCACTCTGGACTTGGAAGCTGAAATCATGAGTCAGCACTGATCTGTTGCACGTTTGTTTTCTCAGGTAGCCAAGTTGGTGACATTTATGCTAACACACCTCACTGAATTTCTGATCTTTTATACCAGATGCTCAGACTTCATCAACATGCTTCATTCCCTAATGGAATATCTCCCGATAGTTCATTAGCCTGAAACATTGGGGGGGATTTTGTGGCCCCCTGCCGTCAATGGCATTTTCCACTTTCCCTGAAGGCAACTTACATTTTACAGCATCACCACAGGGCCAGAAGATTCTGCCATTAACTCTGCTTCTCTCCATCCACAAATGCTGCCAGAACGGCTGAACATTTGCAGCATTTTCCACCAGAGACACTCAGTTCCTTAACTAATTTCAGCCTTGATTCAAACATGAACAAAAGGGCTGAATGTCAGAGGTGAGGTGAGGATGACTGCCTTTGAGATTAAGGCAGCATTTGACCAAGTCTGGCATCAAGGAACTCCAGCAAAACTGGAATCAATGGGAATCAGGGGGAGGTTCTCAGCTGGTTGGAACCAAACCTGGCAAAAAGAAAGATGGTTGTCGTTGTTGGAAGTCAATCATCTTAGTTTCAGGGCTGGAAAATAGTCAATGATGTCATCCATGTAGTAAGGGTGAGTGTTGAACCCCTGTTTGCATCTTGTCCCATATCTCCCCCCGATCCTCCTATCCTCAGCACCCCGCATGCTTCCAGCTCCTGACCCCAAGCACCTCCTTCCTTTTCCCCCAATATACCCCGTGTGCTTGCCCTTTAAGGGTGACCTGATACTCTGCAGGAATCACGCCATCATTTCTTTCATGGCTCCTTCTGTCTCCACAGGGGAAGACCGAGCCCAACGCCCATGAGAGAGTG
The DNA here is from genome assembly GCA_024679065.1 of Sphyrna mokarran. Classification (NCBI taxonomy): domain Eukaryota; kingdom Metazoa; phylum Chordata; class Chondrichthyes; order Carcharhiniformes; family Carcharhinidae; genus Sphyrna; species Sphyrna mokarran. Next base: position 37,726,839 of record JAGIQG010000023.1, read on the forward strand.
AAAACAAGGTAGTGGTGAATCAAACCTCTGAGTCCTCACACTTTGAGGACTGAGAACAACAACTCTCTAGAGAAGGAGAGAATGCCCATGCAGACATGAGCGTCTGTCCTTTCTTCAATCACTTTGAGGCAATTCCTCGAGGACATGAGTTTCAGGTGCAAAGGGCAAGGTTTAAAGGAGATGTACGAGGCACGTTTAATTACATGGGTAGTGGGTGCCTGGAATTCACTGCCTGGGGAGGACCTTTAGCAGCAAAGAGCTGAGACCCAGTGGGCTACGGCAACAGCCCTTGAGAACATGGCCCAGTTGTAGAGAGTCATGGCTGAGGGGTTGCTGAGCATGGCCCGTCTCAGAGGGCACTTGCTGTGGCCATTGACAGATGGCCCCTGACTCAAGTAGCCATTGCAGAGAACTCGACTGCCGTGGATAAGATACAGGTGGTCCTCCAAAATTGGCAGTGCCAGATGACACCAGAGCTTCTGGATATCATTGCAGATGCAATCCGTCCCATGGAGTGACCCAAGGACCCACAAGAACCCCAAGAGAGGAGTAAGAGCTCAAGGACATGCTGGGGCCTTCCGGCTAGGAGATTGAGTCTGTGGCTACACCTTCTGATTTCATTCCCCCCCCACTTCCTGCCACTGGGCCATCTCAGGGGCAGTGGGATGAAGAGAGTGCCATGGAAACATCCCAGACACCTGGAAGCAGGCCAAGGCCTCAAGGTTCAGAGCCACCAGAGGACGCCCACCACATGCATAACAGGTAATGGGGTGAGGTAGGCAGCTGGCCCTCTCCATCTCCGATGCACATTCTGGCGAGTCATTGAGATGTAGCGATAACCCACATAAGGTTAGGAAATTGTACCTATACTAAGATGGTATGGGTGAAGGGCTATATTAGTTAGAAAGATATTTAAGCACCTTAACATTTTCTGTTCACAAGATTTTATGTTACAACACCTTATTTAAACACCTTTATTGTAATTAAATGTTTTTTCATCACCTACCTGCAACTAATTTGTCTCGATTATGTATCTTCTTCCATTGATGATTGCCTGAGGGATGCTTCATGTTGGTGCTAGTTGGGGAGGCCCCTCAATACTGTGTCACTGAAAAAAGTAAGGCATTGTTTCCCCAGACTCCACAAGCAATTGCCAGCTGCCCCAGGGCCCTGTATGGGCGTTTCAGATCCCTTACCCACTACACTGATGTGGGCCCAGCTGCCAGCATGCATGCAGAGCTCAGGTAGGAATCAGACTAGTTTGCATAAGGACATCATCATAATGGTGTTTAGTGAGTTGTCATCACTCTCCTGCCTGCCAAAAAACACACAAGCACAGTGTACCCAGACCCAGTACTCTGCTATTCTGGTGTGACAATGTTGTTGGATATAGAAGGAATTTGAGTGGAGTGAGGGTGAGAATGGAATCCACATTCACCTAGCGACTGAACCATCTGGTGATCAGGGTTTCCCTTGCAGCCCTTGCATGCCTCATGTGTGCTGCCAGCCCTCGAGCACTGGCTGGTGTTCCTCAGTTAGCTCTTCCTCTCTTCCTCCTCCTTTTCTTCCTTCTTCTCCTACTGGTCATCCTCTCCAGCACCACCCAGATGGTCAGCCTCCATGTCATCCTCCTCCTCCTTCAAGAGGTCCCTTAGAGCCAGATTGTGCAAGGCACAGCAAAAACCACAATGGGGGAAGAGATCAGGGGGTTGTTTTAGAGGCTCCTGCCAGAGCGTTCTAGGCACTGACATCATATATTGGGGACCCCACTCCACTATCGTGCGAGTGACTACATGGGCCTCATTATAGTGGGTCTCTTCCTCAGAGCCAGACCTCTGCATAGGCATTATCAACTATGTTTGAAGCAGGTAACCCATGTCGCTCAGGAGCTCCCTTCTCCCACATGCTAGATCAATTAGCTGCATAGAAAAAGCAATCTCGTCACCCTATAGGAGGCAGGGGGCAGGGCGGTGGTTGGAGATGGAAAGGACCACATATAGAGGTTAAGGAAAGCTGCTTGCTCCAAATATCACTGTCCGTTCACCCCATTCCCCTAGCCACGTGCTCCCCACAATCAAAGGCCCCCCAACGCCCCCAGCCACATGCTCCTCACAATCACAGCCTGGGCTCCTCCTTGAATGTTTCCGAGCTTCTGACTATGAAGCTGCCTGGATGTCTGGTGCAGACGTGCATGATGGTTATCGCACCGTTCAGGGAGTGGAAGCATTTCCCATTTACAAATCTTGGTGGATACTGTAGAGGGGCCCTAACAACCGGACAGCGCTGAAGTGCACTGGAGGAGGCAACCTTGAGGCCTCCTGATTCTGCTTACCCCATCCCTCCCCCCTCCGACACCCCCCACAGCACTTTACAGTGGCAGTGTCTTTCTGAGGGTGGTGATTAGGGACTCGACTGAGTGCCGGTATCCCAGGGTGGGGGAGGAGTGCACCATGTGCTGACTGAGGCCTAACCAGATGAAGCAGCTGCTGCTCCAGGCCGGGGAGCAGAGGGTCAGACAGGGACTGCACGGAATCTGCTGTCACTGGGAACACATCTGCTTTGCAGTCTGTCCCTGCCCTGTGACACAGACCAGCATCACATGCCTGTAACGGATGCTGCAGTTGTACACATAGACATGGCTTAAGGTGGGGGAGGGGCCACCCGCTCCCTGTGGATGTGAAGGTGATGGCAGCCCTCAATTTCTTTGCCTCTGGGTCATTCCAGCCTCCCCGTGGTGATCCAGCTGGGATCTCCCAGGTCTCTGTGCACAGATGTGTGCGGCAGGTCACAGATGCCCCTGTATCCCTGGGCAGGGCAGTTTATTAATTTCGATGTGGGCCGTGCACAGCAGGAGGCCCGGGCTCTCGGCTTCACTTCCATCACTGGGATCCCGAATGTACAGGGTGCAGTGGATGGGACACACATCACCTTGTGGGATCCCCACGCAGGGCTGCAGGAATTTATGAACCAGAAGGAGTTTCACTCCTGAACGTCCAAATGATCTGTGACCATCAGCTGAAGATCATGCAGGTCGATGCACATCACCCAGGGAGTGTCTATGACAGCTTTGTGAACGGGCAATTGGCCATCCCTGGGCTCTTTGAAGACCAGCCCAGGGTCCCGGGATGGTCACTGGGTGACAAGGGTTACCCGCTAAGCTCATGGCTGATGGGGCCTGTGTGGAGGCTCGAGACCGAGACGGAGACTCACTACAACGAGGTCCATGCAGCCACTCGGTCCATCATAGAGCGGTGCCTCGGCCTGCTGAAGATGTGGTTCTGCTGCTTGGACCCCTCTGGGGGGAGGCCTCCAGTCTGACCCTGTGTGTGCTTCACAGATCATCATCATTCACTGCACTCTTCACAACATCATCCAGCAGCGGGGAGACCAGCAGGAACAGGAGGAGGAGGAGGAAGGGAGGAGTACAGGAGGAGGGGAGAAAGGGAGGAGGGGAGGAAGAGGGGAGGAAGAGGAAGAGGAGGAGGAGAAGAATGAGGAGGGGAAAGAGGAGGAGGAGGAGGAGGGGAGGAGGGGGAAAGTGGCAAGGGGGTGAGGTGGATGTCTGCTATATGAAGAGTGGAGGAGAGAGGGTGGGCACCAATGGCAGGGCAGTGAGGGAATCCTTGTTTGCAGCCGCTTCACTGAGCTGGTGCTGTGCAGTGAGGGGGCTACAACCAACACACACCCCCACCTCCGGAGCAAGTGTAGTCGCTGTTCCCCCTCCAAACCAAACCCAGGCCCTCAAACCACCACATCACCCTTCCCCAGCCCCTGTCATTCCACCACCCTATCCCCCAGAAACATCCAAACCTGTTAATGTGTCAGGGCTGGCAATGGTTGTGAGTCTTGGTTGAAGGCTGGAGGATGATGAGGACTCGCTGTTGTGCTCACTGGGATCCTGCCCCTGCTGACATTCAAGTCTGACCCCTACCTGTATCCGGATGCACACTCCACCCTGGGCCACAGAGCTGTAAAGGTTGGGGACACATGTTATTTGGCCAAAAGACAGGGGTGGGGAGGGGTCACTTGCATCAAGGGTCTGGTGGATGTTGGGGAAGGTAGGGCGAGCACTCTGAAACATGCGGCTGAGTCTGCAAGGCTCAACAGACAACAGCTCAATGTTTAGGAGTCGGGAGCAGTGAGCTGTTATTGGGAGGAAGAGAATCAGAGATACATTAGTCACAGTATGATGAGCAATTAACAGTTTATTGTGCTTTTAACATAAATGATTACCAAATGCTGACTAATTCAGATCTTCACCTGTGCCCTTCAGTGAATTACAACTGTCTAACTTTGTGCTGTCTACTGCTTCTTCTAGCTGCTACCCCACAATGCACATCAGAGGTGGAGATGTCCAGCTGTGATGCTGGCCCTGGTGCCTGTGATGCCCTTGGCAGATGTCCCCTGGGTGGCCGGGACATGGAGGTCACTGGCTGACTTGTGGATGGCACAGTTTCGGTGCCACTCTGTTCATCTTACTGGCTGTGAGATGCCCCGGTGTGGGGAAGGGGAGAGAATCAGAAGGTCTCACGATGTCTGGGATCTCCTGGGTGAAAGGCAGGTGCCCAAGTCCTTCCTCCTCACTTGGAGAGCTCAGAGACACTAGGGGCACTCCATGGGACACCAGGGTAGCTGGACTGAGCCCCAGAAGCTCCACCGTCATCTGGCTCTGCCAGTTCTGGAGGCCTAGGTGTGTCTGCCCTTTGATCTGTGAATCTTCAGCAGCGGGGGCTACTGTCGCTCTGGAGTGATCAGTGAGGAGAGGGGGGGAGCGGGGGCTGCTGTCGCTCTGGAGTGATCAGTGAGGAGAGGGGGGAAGCGGGGGCTGTGGAGTGACAGTGAGGAGAGGGAGCGGGGACTCTGGAGTGATCAGTGAGGAGAGGGAGGAGCGGGGGCTACTGCCTCTGGAGTGATCAGTGAGGAGAGGGAGGGGAGCGGGGGCTGCTGTCGCTCTGGTGATCAGTGAGGAGAGGGGGGCTGCTGTCACTCTGGAGTGATCAGTGATGGAGAGGGGAGGGAGCGGGGGCTGCTGTCACTCTGGAGTGATCAGTGATGGGAGAGGGAGGGAGCGGGGGCTGCTGGGAGTGATCAGTGATGGGAGAGGGAGGGAGCGGGGCTCCTGTCACTCTGGAGTGATCAGTGAGTGTCTGGAGTGATCAGTGAGGGAGGGAGGGAGCGGGGCTGCTGTCACTCTGGAGTGATCTGAGGAGGGAGCTGCTGCTGTCACTCTGGATGATCAGTGAGGGGAGGGAGGGAGCGGGGCTGCTGCTTCTGGAGTGTTCAGTGAGGGGAGGGGGGAGCGGGGGCTGCTGTTACTCTGGAGTGATCAGTGAGGGGAGAGGAGGGAGCGGGGGCTGCTGCACTCTGGAGTGATCAGTGAGGGGAGGAGGGAGCGGGGGCTGCTGTCACTCTGGAGTGATCAGTGAGGGGGGAGGGAGGGAGCGGGGCTACTGCCACTCTGGAGTGATCAGTGAGGAGAGGGAGGGAGCGGGGGCTGCTGTCACTCTGGAGTGATCAGTGAGGGAGAGGAGGGAGCGGGGGCTGCTGCCACTCTGGAGTGATCAGTGAGGGAGAGGGAGGGAGGGGGGCTGCTGCCACTCTGGGTGATCAGTGAGGGGAGAGGGAGGGAGCGGGGGCTGTCACTCTGGAGTGATCAGTGTGGGGAGGGAGGGAGTGGGGGCTGCGCCACTCTGGAGTGATCAGTGAGGGGAGGGAGGGAGCGGGTGCTGCTGTCACTCTGGAATGATCAGTGAGGGGAGGGAGAGAGCGGGGTCTGCCTGTCACTCTGGAGTGATCAGTGAGGGGAGGGAGATGGCGGGGACTGCTGTCACTCTGGAGTGATCAGTGAGGGGAGGGAGGGAGCGGGGGCTGCTGCCAGTCTGCAGTGATCAGTGGGGAGACGGCTAGTGGGCTGGTGGCAGATTGGTGGGGAGGGAGACGGTCTGCAATCAGTCTGGGCTACAGGAGGATCAGCGGGGACTGCACCTACAACCATGGGCCTTAGGGGAGTTGCAACTGCTTCACGCTGCCTGCACCAGCAGGGGCCTGATAGTTCTCTCTTTGTCTGTCAGACCCCTGCTATTGGTAATATGCATGTGCAACAACAGAGCCTACATCCCTCTGCAGGCTTCTGCTCACAGGCTTTTGCAGCGAGCAATAGGCTCGTTCACAATTTTGAAGCCGGAGTGTGTAATGGGGGTGCCTCGAAACACAGCCAAAAAATGATCTGAAACTCTCTGAATTTCAAATCACTGAGACAGAAAATGATAAAATAATGCCCACTGAGCACTTTATTTACATCATAAATCCTGGAATGGCTGTAAAATTGTGAAATAACATAAAGGAACATCATGGTCAAACAGAAAGTGCTGATTTTCCTGCACCGTTTATTATTTTTTATAGCAGAGTACAGATTCAGTAGATTATAGTTAATCGATAACTAGCTTGTGAATTCTTATTGCAGGAGTCAAGATTTCATACTGTGAAATTCCTAAATGGCCTTGTATGTTATCTCACCATCTGTTATTAAAGAAATGTTTACTTCTGGATTGTGTCTTTCGCAGACTCAGGATTTCCCAGGGTGCGTTACAGTCAGTGGAGGAGTTTTGCAGTGTAGGAACATGGCAGGCAGTCAATTTTCACATAGTAATTGTGACACCAACTGAAGAATAAATTAGCTGAAGGATAAATGTTGATGAGAAGAATTCCCCACATTAGTCTACTTTGAATATTGACATGGAATCATATCTCATCTGAATGACAGCATCTCTGACACTGGAGCATTGCCTCAGTACTGCACTGAAATACTGACCATGAGTATGGGGTGAATTTCTGACATTGACGTGAGTGGCACAAATTGAAACATTTCCCAACTCGGTAGACCCATTTTGGGCCCAAACAACTTCAATTGAGTCACTTGCTGATATTTTCCAAAGGCTCTATTATGACATGATGAATGCTTGCGCAAGTTTCAAGAAATGGCCCCTTTAGACATGGGGCAGGACAGAACTGGGCTTACTGACCATGGAAGCAGATCCTAGTTGGGGACGGTGGGCTGATCAGAAGGCTTGTCCCGATCCTCTGGGCCATTGATGGACCATGGCTGCTCTGTGGTTACCTATTCTCCAATTATCTCCCTATGTCCCCTCAATCTCCCCCTAGCCCCTGTGTACCAACTCACAGGGAAGGGTGTACCTTCCACTCACTCCCATTCCTCATCATACCACATGTCTTCATAACACATGTCTGCGTGGGTTTCCTCTGGGTGCTCCGGTTTCTTCCCACAATCCAAAGATGTGCAGGTCTGGTGGATTGGCTGTGTTAAATTGCCTCACAGTAATCAGTAAGAATAGCAGGGTAAATGAGTGGGGTTCAGGGGATGGGGCCTGGGTGGGGTAGTGGTCGGTGCAGACATGATGGGCTGAATGGCTTCCTTCTGCACTGTTGGATTCTATGATTCTATTATGATTCTATACCACTCCGTGGTCCCTCATATCCTTATGCCATCTCCTTAGTATTTACCTAGTGTACAGTATGGCAGACCTCAGCAGTCACGTGGAGATTTTTTGTAATAATAATCTAATATCAGACAGCAGGTGGTCGAGAGGTTGTCCAACCCGACTGCCTGCACCTCTGCCATAGCTACTTTTGCAGTAGATAGTCTTGGAGAGGGAACACGCAGTGTCTATCAGGACTAATGTGATTGATGGTTGCCATGGTGAGTGGGGGGGGGTGCATCATTATTTCTGAAGTTTCCTTTACCTGTTTGTTTTAGTTACAGTTCCCCACTAAAGGCTATCACCTCTTCATTTTAGTTAGTTTACACATTTCTCATTTGAATCAAAGAGAATAACAGAAAGAAGCAGTCTCATTCATAAAGTGAGGTTTTAAAATCTCCTCAAGTATTCAATTTCCTATAAAAACAAGCAAACGTCTATTCAGACCCCACATCAAAGAAAGATACTCCAGGAAATGCTTCTTTAATCGAAAATTGAACTCACAACCCTCTGTTGAGGTAATTGAACTCTTGAAACTTGCATTCATCACGTCATAATAAAGCCTTTGGAAAATGTCAGCAAGTGACTCAATTGAAGTTGTTTGGACAAAGATAATGTTTCTTCCAACCTACACCAGATACCCTGCCAATCAAAACACTCTAACAATGTTCTTTACCAATACTCACTTGGCAATTTCAGTCTTTTCTCAAGTTTCAAGAACAAGGGATTAAAAATCAGATCATGACATTTAAACCAACCTTATCCATTTTCCAAGAGTGTTTATGTCTGCTCCATCAATTTGTGACTCCCAGGCTATGGTTAAAATCACTGGAACAGTTAAAATAGAGCTTGAAGTCTGCACAGGTTCAAATGGCCTTGCTGAGTTTGTGTTTCCCATCTCTTTCCCACTGCCCAACTGTTTTCCCTACTGAAAAAAATGGGATTTGTCAGAAATGGTCTTTCATTTCTAGATCCTGTACGCTATTTCTAAAGGTCCACAGAGCCTCCCAGACTCTGCAAAAATCCAGCCCGCATCTAGGCCTTCAGAACTGGCAGAGCCAGATGACGGTGGAGCTTCTGGAACTCAATCCATCTACCCCGGCATCCCATGGAGTGAGCCCACTGGGCTCCCCAGCGAGGGGGAAAGGCTTGAGCCCATATGGGACCTTCCATCCAGAAGGTGTCCTGAGACCTTCTGATTCCCCACTTCCTCACACTGGAGCATCTCAGGGCCAGCGAGATGAATAGAGTGGCTTCAAAACAGTGCCACCCGCAAGTCAGACAGTAACCTCTAGGTTCTGGCCATCCAGAGGATGTTCACCAAGGGCATCACAGGCAATGGGGTGTCATCACAGCTGGACACCTCTAACTCCGATGTGCATCCTGGGGTAGCACCTAGAAGAAGCAGTCAATAGCACAAAGTTAGAAAGTTCTAGTTCACTAGATGGCACAGGTGAAGGACACCTTTTTTTTTAGCATGTTTAATTAAGTCTTATTTGTTTCCGCAGGCAATTCGGTCCACCTTGTTGACCAACAAGGGGCATGCATGTGGCATGTCGTGCGAGAGCTGCTCTTGCATGTTGCTTCAGGAGTTGCCTAGTGCTTCACGTCGTCTGTGTATGCTTAAACTGGACCATCTGATAGGCAACATGACAGCTCAGAGACTATCGCTGTTGCTGTGCTGACACATGGATTTGGGCCTGTGTCTGCAGGAGTTTGCGTGTTCTCCCTGTGGTTGCGTGGGTTTCCTCCGGGTGCTCCGGTTTCCTCCCACATCCCAAAAATGTGCTCTTAAGCTGATTGGGTAACAAATTGTCCCTATATTGGTCCCTATATGGGAATCTTCAACAATAGGCATAGCCTAAAGACAAGGATATGTCATTAGGACGTTAGGACGGTGGCGTGGGCTTGTTGGGCCGAAGGGCCTGTTTCCCGTGCTGTGTTGCTCTTTGTGACTTTGTAACAAAATCAGTCAGCGTTTGGTAATCATTTATGTTAGAGCCCAATAAATTATTAATTGCTCATCACACTGTGACTAACGTGTCTCTGATTCTGTCCCACCACCCCCCTCACCCCCTCACCGTTAGTTGAGTGTTCCTGACTCCCAAACATTGAGCTGTTGTCTGTTGAGCCTTGCAGACTCAGCCACATGTTTCGGAGTGCCCGCCCTACCTTCCCCAGCATCCACCAGACTCTTGGTGCAAGTAACCCTCACCACCCGCCCCACACCTTGGTCAAAAACTATGTGTCCCTAACCCTTACAGCTCCGTGGCCCAGGGTGGCAGTGTGCATTCGGATACAGGTAAGAGTCAGACTTGAGTGTCAGCAGGGGCAGGTTCCCAGTGGGCACAACAGCGAGTCCTCATTATCCTCCAGCCTTCAACCAAGACTCACAACCATTGCCAGCCCCGACACATTAACAGGTTTGGATGTTTCTGGGGGATAGAGTGGTGGGATGACAGGGGCTGGGGAAGGGTGATGTGGCGGTTTGAGGGCCCAGGGTTGGTTTGGAGGGGGAACAGCAGCTGCACTTGCTCCGGGGGCTGGGGGTGTGTGTTGGTTGTAGCCCCCTCACTGCACAGCACCAGCTCAGTGAAGCTGCTGCAAACAAGGATTCCCTCACTGCCCTTCCCTGCCGGCCACCTGCCATCACCGTCTGTCCTCTTATTTCTAGCTCTTCATGTGGCAGGATGCCCACCTCACCCGCTTCCTACTTTTCCCCCTCCTCCCCTCCTCCTCCTCCTCCTCTTTCCCCTCCTCATTCTTCTCCTCCTCCTCTTCCTCTTCCTCCCCTCTTCCTCCCCTCCTCCCTTTCTCCCCTCCTCCTGTACTCCTCCACTTCCTCCGTCTCCTCCTCCTACTCACCTTTCTCTTCATCCTCCTCCTTGTCCTCCTCCCTCCCCCTCCTCCTCCTCCTCCAGCTGGTCTCCCCGCTGCTGGATGATGTTGTGAAGAGTGCAGTGAATGATGATGATCTGTGAAGCACACACGGGGTCAGACTGGAGGCCTCCCCCCAGAGGGGTCCAAGCAGCGGAACCACATCTTCGACAGGCCGAGGCACTGCTCTATGATGGACCGAGTGGCTGCATGGACCTCGTTGTAGTGAGTCTCCGCCTCGGTCTCGAGCCTCCGCACAGGCACCGTCAGCCATGAGCTTAGCGGGTAACCCTTGTCACCCAGTGACCATCCCGGGACCCTGGGCTGGTCTTCAAAGAGCCCAGGGATGTCTGACTGCCAGATCACAAAGCTGTCATAGACACTCCCTGGGGAACGTGCATTGACCTGCATGATCTTCAGCTGATGGTCACAGATAATTTGGACGTTCAGGGAGTGAAACTCCTTCTGGTTCACAAATTCCTGCAGCCCTGCGTGGGGATCCCACAAGGTGATGTGTGTCCCATCCACTGCACCCTGTATATTCGGGATCCCAGTGATGGAAGTGAAGCCGAGAGCCCGGGCCTCCTGCTGTGCACGGCCCACATCGAAATTAATGAACTGTCCTGCCCAGGGATACAGGGGCATCTGTGACCTGCCGCACACATCTGTGCACAGAGACCTGGGATATCCCAGCTGGATCACCACGGGGAGCCTGGAATGACCTAGAGGCAAAGAAATTGAGGGCTGCCATCACCTTCACATCCACAGGGAGCAGGTGGCAGCTGCCCCATGAGGTGAAGGCACCTCACAAAGGTGCCACATCGTGGTCTTGGACAGGCACAGCCAATGATGGCACATCTCCTTGTAGGAATTGCGGGACCTGTACTTCCTTGACCTCTGCCCTCTCCGCCTTCTGTGCCCACTCTTGACAGCCTACTCACCCACCTCTGGGCACTCAACATCAGCCTCCTGCCCTCCTTCCTGAAGGTCTGGTGATGGCTGTTCCTGCAGTGGTCTCTCCACGCTGCCACCTCCTGAGCCACCTCCTCCTCCTCTTCCTCTTCCTCCCTGCTATTGCCACCAACACGGCCAGCTCCAGATCGAGCAAACTGAGATCCATCTGATTTGATTTGATTTGATTTATTATTGTGACCTGTAATAAAATGCAGTGAAAAGTATCCTTTCTTTCACACTATGCAGACAAAAATCAGCCACACTGGTTTTCTGCGCAGTCCTGGTGGCCCTAATTTTTTTGGTTGGGAGATGTGCCTGGATTGTATTCACTCATGGGGAATCTGCAAAATGTGCATCTCCCAACCTGACCCACCATAAAGTTAGTGGGTTGCAATGGGAGAATTGCCCCTGAATTCTTAACAGTGGGTAAATTATGAATTGGCAAGAGGAAAATAAGATCCTGGAAACTCGCAATTGTCATCCAAAGCCAGACAGTTCATTAATGTCCCACCCAGTCTGGATCACAGAAACCAGTCATGATTAACATAATTAGCTCTAATTCCCTGTAGGCAAATTCAGGCTCGAAATAAGTGTATATTTTCCACTGTTACTCATATCCTGGATTTAGAAATAATTTAAATATTTCTCAAAATCGGGTAGGTCAGATCTAATTTCCATAAATGTTGCAGTTGAGTGTAGGGATATTGACTGGGATTCACTGTTCTTCCATAGGAACACTCCAGCCACAATCACTGTATGTTTTCCCTCTGTGTGACACTCTTCCACGATGCTATGATGTTCGAGCAGTCATTTAAAAGGATGGAAAATCAAGTAGTTTATTTCTGAGTGTGTGCTCCAATCTGCCTGGTTCTCTAATATGTTCCTTTCCAGATGGGGAAATGAGCAGGAAGCACGGTCAATAGGGACAGGCAAGGAATTCAATTCAAATACAACCATCCTAAAGGATTGGCTGGAATTCTGTTGACAGCTTTATTTGAGAAGCAAACATTTCTGTATTCTGAGTAATTTTGGGAAGCCTTTCTCAGCCTGCCTCATTCCAATAAGTTGGCACTGAAAGATTTTAGACAGAAGGGATTTTTTCTTCCTGGAATATACTGTGGTCTTTGTCAGGCTATTTTGACAGGCTCATGGGGAAGTTGTCATCTTCACTCACTTCACAGTTTCTTCTCCTCCACGCCAACAATAGCAACATTGATTGTAAATAAAAAAAATGGTGTTCTAAAAACTTCTCACTGTTGCACAGAGCAATAAATGGTGAGAGCAGTTTACACTGCTATATGCCAATATCTCCATGGTGTTTCATTACAATTTCATCTCTTACCCTCTCAGCCACGATCCCTGTTCCACAAGGCACATCAAGGGTCAGCACATTCTCTCGATCTCCCATATATACAGAATCCACAGTCCCCAGTTACTAGGCTCCCACCGAAACTGAGAGCTCAGTAACCCGTCACACTCATGATGGCGATGGGCTGGTGGTGTTATCACTAGACAATTAATCCAGAAACTCAGCTAATATTCTGGGGACCTGGGATCGAATCCTGCCACAGCAGATGGTGGATTTGAATTCAATGAAAAATATCTGGAATTAAGAATCTACTGGTGACCATGAAACCATTGCTGATTGTCAGAAAAACCCATCTGGTTAACTAATGTCCTTAAGGGAAGGGAATAAATGGTCCTTACTGGTCTGGGTAACATGTGACTCCAGAGCCACAGCAACGTGGCTGACTCTCAACTGCTTTCAGACACCGAGGGATGGGCAATACATGCCTGCCAGACAGTGTCACTCATGTCCCACAAATGGATAAAAAAGAATTGCTTTGAGTAAAAAGAGATTTCATTCATATAGCCTAAGAAGTAAAAGTAAGTAAGATGGCACTGGTGGCACAGCAGTTAGCACTGCTGCCTCACAGCACTCGGGACCTGGGTTTGATTCTCAGCTTGGATCACTGCTTGCATATTCTCTCGTGTCAGTGTGGGTTTCCTCCAGGTACTCCAGTTTCTGCCCACAGTTCGAAAGACGTGATGTTTAGGTTGATTGGTCATACTAAACCAGCGGGGGGGAGCAGATGCCGGAGTGTGGCGACTAAGGGATTTTCACAGTAACTTCACTGCAGTATTAATGTAAGCCTACTTGTGACACTAATAAATAAACTTCAAACTGAAGAGATTCACTCTGTAGAGTCTGTATCTTAGAGCACAGAGTGAGAGAGGCTAATTCTGGAGTATGTGTGATATGGGGAGATCTTGGCATCCACCTGCAACTATTATAATCAGACACTTGAACAGTGTTTTATCTCCCACCCACTGAATCAATAGGTGGAGAATTTCCTGATACAGATGGGGATGGAAGGAGTCGGGTATGAGAGTCCTTTTGGAATCTCGCTTCGGTTCAGAGCCACACTCTGGATATAACAGGGATGAGACATTATGGCAAGTAATGTGTTAAAACAAGAATTTTATTGAATATTAAAAGATCATTATAAAATAATGTAGATATGACAATTATAATTGGTAACATAAAAAGAGATAAATAAGTAAAAAGAAAGATTACTTTGTTGAAAGCAGATCACAGTTTATATAATCAGAAGAAAGACAGATTTATCTAAAGCACAAACAACAACTCCAAATTGGTTCCTTCCAATGCAACTCCCCAATTTGTTCCACATCTTGCCAATCCCTTGATACAGACATTATCAAGTCACTGAGTAACCTTATAGCTGGGCACTGTGTTCAGTCACTCCTCCTGTCTTCAGTGACTATTCCACTGAGTCCTTAAAGCAGCATCCATTTAAGACAAAGTCCTGTCTCCTTTCTGAAGTCTGGTAATATACTTTTTCTGAACAAGTCAGTTTTTATCATTTCTTCTCACAGGCATTGCAAAGCCACACAAAATTCAGAGTATCCAAGTCATTTGCCCATCTTTCAGTGGTGTTACTTCATCTGCCATCTTTAAAGTGTTATGTCCAACAATCAAACTTCATCATCTGATGACCATACAAAGTGACCATTCCATCATCTTGGCCTGTAGCCCAGGGGCCACTGAACGCAGGAATAAAAATGACTTCTGATAAGCAAAAGACAAGTTAAATAAATGAGTACTTTAGCTTAAAAAATAAAACATAAAAATGTAGTTTAACTACCATGTCCACCTGTCAGTATTAAAAAAGGTCTGGGAAAACATATCCATAACTAATTATTTTTGACTTATTAATCAAAAACACAGCCATAACTGCACAAGATTAATGTCTACCCAGTATGATTGAATACAAAATGACCTAAATATCCATTCTGGGTTTCAGAGTAATGCAAAGGGTTTCCCAGAATAGTGCAGAGCAGTAAGTTTCCAGAATCACAGAATCCCTACAGTGCAGAAAGAGGCCACCTAACCCATTGAGCCTGTATCAACAATAATCCCACACAAAACTCTATTCCCCTTATCTCATGTATTTATTCTATTAATCTCCCTGACACTAAAGGACAATTCAGCATGGCCAGTCAACCTAAACCACACATTATTGTAGTGGGAAAGGAAACCGGAGCACCCACGGAAACCCACACTGACATGAGGGAAATGTGCAAACTCCACACTATCATGCAAGGCTGGGATTGAACCCAGGTCCTGGGCACTATGAAGCAGTGTTACCCACTGTGCCTCAGTGCAGTGGGTTCCCAGAATATTACAGTGTGGTGAGTTTTCCAAAAAAATTGTAGGTGCCAAGATTCCAGAGGGTAGTGCTCCCTTAGCACTGGCACCTTGGCCTGATGCCCTGCCTGCAAGAGGGTTCAAGGAGGTAAGTCCAGTGGTCATTTGTCTATCTGTTGCTAGCAGGTTGCAGAGGAAGGGTCCCCATGTGTACTGGATGAGGCTCAACTGCCCCTTCTAGCCCTGGAAGATCTGAAGGTTACCTCTAGCATGGTGATTTTATGATGTAGAGATGCCAGCATTGGACTGGGATAAACACTGTAAGAAGTCCCACAACACCAGGTTTAAGTACAACCAGTTTATTAATAGTAATCCTACAAGCTTTTGGAAATGGTGCCCCTTCATCAGGTGTGTGGAAGGTCCTGATCAGAGAAGGGCATATAAAGACACACACAGTTTACAGAATACTGATCAGAATACAAGTCTTTTCAACTAATCTGCTACTCAAGGCTCAAAGATGCAGACAATGTGAGTGGAGATAGCATTAAGCACAGGTTAAAGAGATGTGTTCTGTCTCCAGAAAGGACAGTAAGTGAGATTTTACAAGCCCAACCAAGCACAGTTGTTTAGTGACTCTGCGCTGTTGTGTGTTGTGAAGGCCACCTTGGAGAACGCTTACCCGAAGATCAGAGGCTGAATGCCCGTGACTGCTGAAGTGTTCGCCAACAGGAAGAGAAACAGTCTTGCCTGGTGATTGTGGAGCGATGTTCATATGAAAGTTAATAGAATATTATTATTAATTATGAGGGGAATTGATTAAAAAAGTAGGGAAGTGATGTTTCAGTTGTACAGGGCACTGGAAAGACCACGTGTGGAATATTATGTACAATATTGATCTCCTTACTTAAGGAAAGATGTAATTGCTTCAGAAGCAATTCAGGGATGGTTTACTTAATTCCAGGAATGGGTGGGTTGTCTTATGATATAATGTTAAAGAGATGAGGTTTCTTTCCACTAGAGTGTTTAAGAGTAAGAAGTGACTTTAAACATGCTGAGGGTTACTCATAGGGTGGATATGGAGTGGATGTTTCTTCTTGTCCGAGAATCTAGAACCAGGAATCATTGTTAAAAATAAGGGATCACTCATTTAAGATAGAACATAGAACATTACAGCGCAGAACAGGCCCTTCGGCCTTCGATGTTGCGCCGACCAATTAAGAAAAAGCAATGACCCTCTAACCTAAACCATCCCCTTTTCATCCATAAACTTATCTACTAACCTCTTAAACGCCACCAAACTTGGCGCATCTACAACTGCAGCAGGCAGGGCATTCCATACCCTTACCACCCTCTGGGTAAAGAACTACCTCTGACATCTGTCCTATAACTACCACCCCTTAATTTAAAGCTATGTCCCCTCGTGCTAGCTTTCTCCATCCTAGGAAAAAGGCTATCACTGTCCACCCTATCTAAACCTCTAATCATCTTATATGTTTCAATAAGTCTCCTCTTAGCCGCCTTCTTTCTAACGAAAACAACCTCAAATCCTTCAGCCTCTCTTCATAAGACCTGCCCTCCATACCAGGCAACATCCTGGTAAACCTCCTCTGTACCCTCTCCAATGCCTCCACATCTTTCTTATAATGTGGGGACCAGAACTGCACACAATACTCAAGTGCGGCCGCACTAGAGTTTTGTACAGTTGCAACATGACGTTGCGGCTCCGAAATTCAATCCCCCTACCAATAAAAGCTAAGACTCCATATGCCTTCTTAATAACCTTATTGACTTGACTGCCTACTTTCAGGGATCTATGCACATATACACCAAGATCCCTCTGTTCATCAACACTATTAAGAATCCTACCATTAGCCCTATACTCTACACATTTATTATTCCTGCCAAAGTGCATTACCTCACACTTCTCCACATTAAACTCCATTTGCCACCTCTCAGCCCAGCTCTGCAACTTGTCCAAGTCTCTCTGCAAACTATAACACCCCTCTTCACTATCTACCACTCCTCCGACTTTGGTTTCATCCGCAAATTTACTAATCCATCCTTCAATACCCTCATCCAGATCATTTATAAAAATTACAAACAGCAGGGGCCCCAAAACAGATCCCTGAGGTACTCCACTTGTAACCAAACTCCATGATGAATATCTTCCATCAACCACCACCCTCTGTCTTCTATCTGCTAGCCAATTCCTAATCCAATTAGCTAAATCACCTCAATCCCATACATCTGCATTTTCTGCAGAAGCTTTCCATGGGCCACCTTATCGAACGCCTTACTAAAGTCCATATATACCACATCAACTGCCTTACCCCCATCCACCTCTTTGGTCACTTTTCAAAAAACTCAATAAGGTTAGTAAGGCACGACCTACCCTTCACAAAACCATGCTGACTATCCCCAATCAATTCATTTCTCTCTAATAACTATAAATCCTATCCCTAATAATTCTCTCCAATACTTTGCCCACAACAGAAGTAAGACTCACTGGTCTATAATTCCCCGGAAAGTCTCTATTCCCCTTCTTGAACAATGGGACCACATTCGCTATCCTCCAGTCTTCCGGCACTATACCCGTAACCAACGACGACCTGAAGATCAGAGCCAGAGGCTCTGCAATCGCCTCTCTCGCCTCCCATAGAATCCTAGGGTAAATCCCGTCCGGCCCAGGGGACTTATCTAACTTCAAACCCTCAAGAATATCTAGCACATCCTCCTTAACTACTTCAATACTTTCCAGTTTGCAACCCTGTATCCCAGTGTTCTCCACAACTACATTTACATCTCCCTGCGTGAATACTGAAGAGAAATATTTGTTCAGTGCCTCTCCAATCTCTTCAGGCTCCACGCACATGGAGATAAGGTGAAACATTTTCTCTCAGAGGGCTGTGTGTCTCTGGAATTCACTTCCTCAGAAGGCAGTAGAAGCAGATTCCTTAATGTTGATATCGAGAGGTTTTTGATTAACAAGGGGGTGAAAGGTTATCATACTGTAATGATGTACTTTCACCGATTCCATTAGAAACACAAAATAAGGAGAATTGTACAGCAGCCAATGTGGCTGCACCTAGTCCCCTACATGTCTCCAGCTGAAGAGAGGATTCCATCTGCTGGATGATTACCTCCCTCTGAGTCCCAAATAGTCACACAGGCCCTTAGTCTAGTGTGTTGCCCTTAAAGGAGCAATCACAGCCAATCATCACATCTCTCCCCTTATAACTTCTTTATATAATATTTAATACCTAATTTACTCAGTACTAAATTTTAATTAAACATTTATATACATGCGTTGGAAAGTTATAAACTGAGACTTTGAAGAGTTTTTCTGTTTCTTGTAGAACGGTGTAATTCTGTGGCTTTAGATATTTCCACATGACTGATATTATCAGGAACTGTAAAAACAGGGACCTCTTCTAACAATTCATTACAACTTGCTTCCACAGAGACACCTGTTCTGTCCTTAGCGAGTCAGTCAAGTACTTCGGTGCTCACAGGTTTGAAAACATTTTTGATGGTAACAGTGACTGCTCAAATGTTTCTCCATTCCTCAAGTAGTCCTGTGTTTACGATTGACCCATCCCTGAATCTCTACCTGGTGTGACAGGGTGTATGTAAGAGATAGCCAGGTCAGTGTGCATCAACAAAGTGGACAACTGCCTAACCTTAATGCATGGAACATATCTCAGTCAGCTGATGCTGCCCAGACACTTGTCCATCCTTTGTATTGAACCTTGTTTCCTTTGTTACAGGAGGCACTCTAGATGCATCGGGACTGTCAGGAGTGTCCCCCCTTCGCCTGCCATACCCCCCCACAACCATATGCCATCCCCTCCCCACCTCACCCCACCCCTACCCACCCCGCCCTACCCATAACCCCCCCACTTCGGCCCTTGCCATGACAGTTTAGAGGACACCTTGGAGGAATGTCCCAAGGATACACTGAGGCCAGCACTAGTAAATCAACACAGGCTTCCATCACACAAGACACCAGCACATAGACTGTCACCTCAGTGGAACAAGTTAGTAGTGAGGTTTCAGGATCATTCTCTGGTGATGTAAATTGGGTGGAGGCAGGAACGTCCAAGAGCTCACGCGCGTAGAAATCTGCTGGAGCCAGCTGGCCACAAGCCAAAGGCCAGGCCCAGGAATCAGTTCTCTGCGCCTGAAGAGTTCAACACCCTTCAGGCACAGGAGATCCTGCCAACATTGTGTGTCATCCTGGCAAAGGTGTGTCTGCAGTAGTAGCCTGGAACAGAAAATGGTCATATGGGTGGCTGAGTCTAAGGCTTGGCTGTATCATTGTGGTCTATGGCCTCAAGAGTGTGGTCCAGACTCAGAGGGCCATTACTGAGGGATCATACATCATGGGACGAAGGCTGTTGGACTTCCAGGACTGGTCAGGCCAGGTGACACCAGGGCTTCTGAAGATCAATCCAGCTGCTCCGCCATCCAATGGAGTGACCCAGGAGCCCAGCTACACTCAAAGGGAGGAGGAAGGGTTGGAGCCCATGTGATTCTGGCCTTGGGTAGATCTCCAAACATTCATGCCACCAGGAAGCAAGCCAAGGCCCTCCAGGTTACTGACCTCCAAGGGATACCCGCCAAGAGCATAACATGCCATGGGTAACAGAAGGCGTCGCCTTTGATGTGCATCCTGGGAGGGCACCCAAGGTCTAGTTAAAGGGCATGTAAAA
Source organism: Sphyrna mokarran (assembly GCA_024679065.1). Lineage (NCBI taxonomy): Eukaryota > Metazoa > Chordata > Chondrichthyes > Carcharhiniformes > Carcharhinidae > Sphyrna > Sphyrna mokarran. The sequence goes on from JAGIQG010000023.1 coordinate 37,746,548, forward strand.
TTAAAGTCATGTAGGTCACGAAGAGGTCAGGGGTGAAAGAATACATGGGTTAGGGTCATGGAGGTTACAGATAGTACAACGTGATCCCAGTTGAGGCTGTCCTCATGTGTGCAGAACTTGGTTATCAGTCTCTGCTCAGTGACTCTGCGCTGTCGTGTGTTGTGAAGGCCACCTTGGAGAACACCTCTTATTAATAAGGACTGAAAAAAATTGCCAATAATGTTATTATGCCACACAGCAGTGACTGATCTGTCTGTGATTCCCCTCCCACTGGAATGACTGTATCCTGAATGTTCACAGAGGCACCGAGCATCATTTAGCACAGAGAGGACCTTCGACCCACTGAGACTGTGACTCCCATTTCCCAGCGAAAGTTCCAGAACCCTGACTCGCCACAAACACAACCAGCATTGTGTGCTGTGCATGCCCACGGTGTTGGACAGCCTGCTATGGCATCCCCAGCACCAACAGACTTTGGGACAACACCCACGCTCCCATGACAGCTTCCACTCCCAGGACTTTGCAGTGGGTGGTGGTGTCCCCAACCCAAACCAAGGCTTATGCCCAGGCACCAATGTGCAGTGATAGGTAGGATTCAGACTTGTGTGGCACCATTGTGCTCCCTGGACCAGTATCTCGCTAACATCACCAACCCAGGTTCATCTTCCTGGTGTGATGTTAATGTGACCCATGGGGTGTGTGTGGGGGAGGGTGGAAATGTAATCAAAGGTTGGGGGGGTGAGTTGTTGTGTTGTTGTGTGTTGTTGATCTCAGACTGTAGCTCTCCTAGTCAGAGAGTCTTTTGCTGCCCTGCCTTGCCAGATCCTTGCCACTGCCTGTCTTCCACCCTCTGCCTCACCCTTAGCCTCCTCCTCCACCTCTTCCTGGGCTCCGTATTCCTCAGCAGCGACCAGCTGCTCACCCATTTCCTTCTGCTCCCTCAGGGGATCTCACCGCTGCTGTGCCAGGTTGTGGAGAGTACAGCTGAGCACTCTGATGTGGGAGACCTCAAGGGAAAACTGGCAGTGGCAGAAGGTACTCCAGTTTAATGTGGAAAAGTGTGAGGTAATGCACTTTGGAAGGAATAATAAATGTGTAGAGTATAGGGCTAATGGTAGGATTCTTAGTAGTGTTGATGAACAGAGGGATCTTGGTGTGTATGTGCATAGATCCCTGAAAGTAGGCAGTCAAGTTGAGAAGGTTGTTAAGAAGGCATATGGAGTCTTAGCTTTTATTGGTAGGGGGATTGAATTTTGGAGCCGCAACGTCATGTTGCAACTGTACAAAACTCTAGTGCGGCCGCACTTGGAGTATTGTGTGCAGTTCTGGTCCCCGCATTATAAGAAAGATGTGGAGGCATTGGAGAGGGTACAGAGGAGGTTTACCAGGATGTTGCCTGGTATGGAGGGCAGGTCTTATGAAGAGAGGCTGAGGGATTTGAGGTTGTTTTCGTTAGAAAGAAGGCGGCTAAGAGGAGACCTTATTGAAACATATAAGATGATTAGAGGTTTAGATAGGGTGGACAGTGATAGCCTTTTTCCTAGGATGGAAAAAGCTAGCACGAGGGGACACAGCTTTAAATTAAGGGGTGATAGTTATAGGACGGATATCAGAGGTAGGTTCTTTACCCAAAGGGTGGTTCGGGAGTGGAATGCCTGCCTGCAGCAGTTGTAGATGCGCCAAGTTTGGTGGCGTTTAAGAGGTTAGTTGATAAGTATATGGAAGAGAAGGGAATGGTTTAGTATGGAGGGGCATTGCTTTTTATATTGGTCGGCGCAACATCGAAGGCCGAAGGGCCTGTTCTGTGCTGTAATGTTCTATGTTCTATTGGAGGAAGTTCTGGGTTGTGGGGGCTTTTTGGGGTGGGTGTTCCTTGTGGGGATACAGGGATGTTTCTCTATGGGGAATTTCTGCCTGAAGGGCTTTGATGGGGAGGTAACTTTGTTGGAGAAGAGTTCCATGGTGGAGGGACTCTGAGGGAGTGAAAGTTCCATGAGGGGCATTCTATTTTTAATTGCATGTATTGGGGCACCCCAGTACTTATTCACAGGCTGTTCCAGCAGCTTGATATTTGGACAAAGATTGAGGTTTTAATATGGTTACATTGTGAAGTTTAATAAGAAATAATAGGAAAGGCATACATATCTCTTTGTTTCAAAAGTCAGCATCGAACACATTCTAGCAGCAGTTGATCTTCATACAAAAAAAATTTGGAAAAATTTCCAGCCATGCTTAGCATTTCGCAAAGATCACTATGCTGACCTCTTTTAACAGTCAGATAGCAACAACATTGTCTTAGTACCAGGCAGAACTCAGGACGGTGGTTATACAAAGACAGCAGTCTGTGCAGAGAGAATGGGTGTGGTTATTACAAGATATTCTTGGTAAAATCTATATAGAATGTCAGATGGGAATTTACACTATGTCTGTGTACGTGTGAAGCGTGATATAAAGACATGCAGCTTCCTATAAACACCAGAGTTCCGATCAGCTAACCGTTGAGCTGGTTCTCCCAGTGTATGCTTGAATAAACAATTGTAACTTCTCTGAGTGTCCTGTGAGGAGCTGGTAAGAAGTCAGTGATAACACTGCCCTTTTATAATCCCCAAAAAATGTGGCAGAGGAACTCACCCTTGGGACTGTCAGTTTCCACACTGTTTTTCCCACCCGCTGTGCCACACTGCAACAAATCAAAAGATCCCACCCAATGGGGATGATTCTCCTAACAGCATTGAATTGGTGGGAAAGCTGTTCTAGATTTTGACTGTTTTCTCAGTGCAGCTTCTCGCCTGAAACTCCGCACTCTGTGCACTGCAGAGGTCCCAGTTGTGAATATCATTAAACCCCCGGGGGTGGGGGGGGAGCAGGGCTGATTCACACCACAGTCAGGCTGTTCTGGAACTCTGTGCATGTGCAGGGGTCCCGATCTGTCAATCTCCCTGTTCACTGGCCAGCCCAGGACCCCACAGTGCTGCCCTCCAGCACCCTATCACAGCCCCTACAGCAATTCCTGGGCCAGCTCTGACCACCCCCCCCCCTCATTGGAGCAAGCCAGTGTTCAGCCCCCTCCCTCCCCCGCACCCAGCAGCGGCGATTCCCCCCACCCCCCCCATTACTCTAGCAGACCTCCACCCACAATGACTCAATGCAGAATGGCAGTGGGACCTCCCACCCCCACTAATCGTCCCTAGGCCATGCCCACAACAGGCTCCATCCCTTTGGCACGGTCTGATGCCCACTGGGCAGTGCCAAAATGCCCCCTGGGCATGGGCACTTTGCTCCTTGGGCAATGCCAGGGGAGTCATGATGCGGAGATACCGACATTGGACTGGGGTAAAACAGAAAGAAGTCCCACAATACCCGCTTAAAGTCCAACAAGTTTATTTGTAGCAAATGCTCCCAGCCACCTGACAAAGAGACAGGCTGTTCTGTTATTTCTAGCATTTGCTACAAATAAACTTGTTGGACTTTAAGCTGGTGTTGTGGGATTTCTTTCTGTCAGTGCCAGGGGACACAGACCAGCACTGCCATTGTACCCATGCCCAGGGGGCACCACCTCCCCCTGCCGCTTGACCACCTGGAGGAACCTTGATTGCCCCCCTTCACTCTGTGGGGTCTCCCGTAGCTCCCCAAACACGGGGCCTAATTCTGCCATTGCAACCTGCAATTTTTTGGGCGGATTGGGTTGGGACTTACACAAGTCGACCATTTTACAGGTTCCCAGTGAGTGTTTACAATCCGCGCATATCTCCCAATCGGAAGAAAATGGCGCCACCAGGAATACGCAGAAAACCGGCGGGAAGTGAACTTAGTCATTTGAATATGTTGTACATATATTTTAAATGTATTTTAAATGTGATTTTAGGGCCTGGAACAGGACGTGCCGGGCCCAATAACTTCTCCCACCTGGTCAGGAGTGCTTCATTCCAACATTTATATCTCCTGACCTGACCTGCCAGAAATGTTACGGGTGGCAGTGGAAGAATCTGGTCCAATATTTCAGGCTGTGACCCACACTAACCAATATCTTTCCATGGCCTCTCATTATTTTCCTAATTTAATTTCATCCCGACACATTTTACATTCCTCTACATTTCCAGCTGCATTGAACTCTCGTCAGTTGAAACAAACTGGCCGGGATTCTCCCAAAAAAATTCCAAGTCTCCAATTGATGTGAAAACAGCAGTAACTCCGCTGTGAATTCCAGAATGAATGAGAGTGATTCTCCCAAGAGCACTGGATTGGTAGGAGAACTGGTCTAGGCCACGACTGTTTTCTCAGTGCAGTTTTAGACCTGAATCTCTGCACTCTGTGCACTGCCGGGGTCCCAGCCGTGAATATCATTAAACGTTCGAAGGATGGGGCCTATTCACGCCAAAGAGTCTGAAATTGGCAGGATGAGCTGAAAAGACCTCCCAGCATCCAAATCACTGCCATCCAACCCCACACAGACATCACTGGCCTCATCGCTGACCCCCACCCTCTCCCTACAGAAATATTGCTGGCCTCATTGCTGCCCCCCCTCCAATTTCCCCCCTACCTCCAACACAGACATGTCCCCGCTCACTCCATGCCCCCATGGATCCAGATAATGCAGGTCGCAATTCCTTCATCCCTTGGACATACTGTCCTCACTGCTGCCCTGCAAGCATTGTGCTGACATGCACAACCCCAGTTTGTGATCATTCCCTCTCTTGAATGGGGGCCCTGAATACTGCACCACCCCCATCCCACCCACCTCCCCTCCAACCCTCCAACCACACCACCCCCCCTCCTCCACCCACCCCCCCCATCAGACACACTGACCTGTTGATTAGGCGCTCTGACTATTGCACCCCCTCCACCCATCTCCACCCCAACTACCCCCTCAGACATAGCAACCTATTGATTAAGAGCCCTAAATATTGCATTACCCCCGCTGGGCACAACAGCCTATTGAAGGGCAGCAAATTATCACCCTGAGGGATGACACTCACTGTATCTGCACTCCCCGTCACTCACTGTATCTGCACTCCCCACTCCCTGTCAATCACTGTATCTGCACTCCCCGTCACTCACTGTACCTGCACTCCCCGTCACTCACTGTATCTGCACTCCCCGTCACTCACTCTACCTGCACTCCCTGTCACTCACTGTACCTGCACTCCCCGTCACTCACTGTATCTGCATTCCCCGTCACTCACTGTACCTGCACTCCCCATCACTCACTGTACTGCATGTTTGTGGTTTTGGGGTGTGTTGTCCTGTACTCCCCGTCACTCACTGTATCTGCGTTCCCCGTCACTCACTGTATCTGCACTCCCCGTCACTCACTGTACCTGCACTCCCCATTACTCACTGTACCTGTACTCCCCGTCACTCACTGTATCTGCGTTCCCCGTCACTCACTGTATCTGCACTCCCCGTCACTCACTGTACCTGCACTCCCCATTACTCACTGTACCTGTACTCCCCGTCACTCACTGTATCTGCGTTCCCCGTCACTCACTGTATCTGCACTCCCCGTCACTCACTGTACCTGCACTCCCCATCACTCACTGTACCTGCACTCCCCATCACTCACTGTATCTGCACTCCCCTAATAAGCCACAGTTGTATATAATCTGCGGGAATGGACACACAACCAGACATGCCCATGCAGCAAGTGACCTTTCCCCCAGGAACAGAATCTCACCCCTTCCCTTCACCCCTTCAGTGGTGACCACTTTCCCCGAAACTGTCAGCACAATGTCCGAGACACAGGCACACATTGCACATCCTGCACTGCAATATGTTAATGCTCGTTATCCACCTTATGTTCCCACAGGAAAAGAACATTCACAATGTACAAACTGTTGATGGCGTGCCTGACCTGTGACAGCTAACCAGCATGGAGGAGCAAGCCATGGAACTGGCAGGGGGTGATGGGCCATCCCGAATGGTCACCAACAGGTCAGTGTCCAGTACGTGAGTGAACAGAACTGTACCCTCAACCTAGGTCCTCCTCACAGCTGCATGGAATGTTTTGCCTCCCTCCCCCTAATGTGTGTCCTTTATTACAGCTCTGGACCCAGGGAAACCCAGCCCTTCAGGTGTTGCAACCACCCCTTTCCCACCCTGTTGTTCTGGACAAACTGCCCATGACCCCGTGGATGATATCCTTGCAGACAGCACCACTGAAGCAGCACCAGCATGTACCTCACAACCCACCAACACAGAGACCATCAGCACGGTGGGGATCTTTAGTGTTGAGGTTTCTGGGTCACAATCTGGTGAGCATATCAGGTGGGCGTGGGCATATCCAAGGGCTCGGGCTCACTCACAGGATGCTGTAGTGGCAGGGCTGCGGAGCTTGGCCCAGCCTCAGAGGGCCAGAGGTGAGGGAGCACAGATCATGGGGCAATGCAGCTAAGCCTCCAGGACTGGCAGAGCCAGGAGACACTGGAGCTTCTGGAGCTCAGTCCAGCTACTCTGGCGTCCCATGGGGTGCCTCTGGGGCCTTTGGGAGGGTGAAGGTCTTGAGCCCATGCCAGGGCCTTCCACCCAGGAGATCCCTGGCATCCCGACACCTTCTGATTCCCCACTTCCTCACAAATGGGGCGTCTCAGGGCCAGCGAGATGAACAGGGTGACACTGAAAGGTTGTCATCTGCAAATCAGCCAGGGCCCTCCAGGACCCGGCCACCCAGAGGGCATCCACCAGAGGCATCACAGGCATCGGGGCGTGAATCACAGCTGGACACCTCCATCTCCAGTGTGCATCCTGGGGTAACACCTAGAAGAAGCAGTAGACAGCACAAAGTTAGAAAGTTGTAGTTCATTAAAGGGCTTGGCTGAAGGTCACCAGTAGTCAAGGTTTATTAATCAAGAATGTTAAGAACACAATAAACTATTAATTGCACCTCCCAGCTGTGACTAATGAGTACAGGTAGAAACTGAGTGTCAGCAGGGGCAGGATCCCAGTGGGCACAACAGCGAGTCCTCATCATCCTCCAGCCTTCAACCAAGACTCACAACCATTGCCAGCCCAGACACATTAACAGGTTCGGATGTTTCTGGGGGATAGGGTGGTGGGATGACAGGGGCTGGGGAAGGGTGATGTGGTAGTTTGAGAACCCAGGGTTGGTTTAGAGGGGGAACAGCGGCTGCACTTGCTCCTTGGGTGGGGGAGGGGGGGAGTGGGGGGGGGGGTGGTTGTAGCCCCCTCACTGCACAGCACCAGTTCAGTGAAGCCGCCACAAACAAAGAGTCCCTCACTGCCCTTCTTTCCGGACACCAGCCATCAGCCCCGTGTCTGTCCTCCAGCTGTTCATGTGGCGGGATGCCCACCTCACCCCTCACCACTCGTCCCCTCCCCCCCAACCCCCTTCCTCCTCCTCCCCTTCCTCCTCTTCTCTCCCCTCCTCCTCCTCCTCCTCCTCCAGCTGGTCTCCCCGCTGCTGGATGATGTTGTGAAGAGTGCAGTGAATGATGATGATCTGTGAAGCACACACGGGGTCAGACTGGAGGCCTCCCCCCAGAGGGGTCCAAGCAGCGGAACCACATCTTCGACAGGCCGAGGCACTGCTCTATGATGGACCGAGTGGCTGCATGGACCTCGTTGTAGTGAGTCTCCGCCTCGGTCTCGAGCCTCCGCCCAGGCCCCATCAGCCATGAGCTTAGCGGGTAACCCTCGTCATCCAGTGACCATCCCGGGAGCCTGGGCTGGTCTTCAAAGAGCCCAGGGATGTCCGACTGCCGGATCACAAAGCTGTCATGGACACTCCCTGGGGGACATGCATTGACCTGCATGATCTTCAGCTGATGGTCACAGATAATTTGGACGTTCAGGGAGTGAAACTCCTTCTGGTTCACAAATTCCTGCGGCCCTGTGTGGGGGTCCCACAAGGTGATGTGTGTCCCATCCACTGCACCCTGTACATTCGGGATCCCAGTGATGGAAGTGAAGCCGAGAGCCTGGGCCCCCTGCTGTGCACGGCCCACATCGAAATTAATGAACTGCCCTACCCGGGATACAGGGGCATCTGTGACCTGTCGCACACATCTGTGCACAGAGACCTGGGAGATCCCAGCTGGATCACCACGGGGAGCCTGGAATGACCCAGAGGCAAAGAAATTGAGGGCTGCCATCACCTTCACATCCACAGGGAGCGGGTTGATGCCAATTCCCTGGGGTACCAGGTGTCTCACAAATGCATCTCACAAATGTGTCGCAGCGAGGTCTTGGACAGGTGCAGCTGCGATGGCACATCTTCTCCTAGAGAGCCGCAAATGAATTGCAGGGCCTGCACCTTCTTGCCCTTGGCACCCTCTGCCTTCTGTGCACCTTCTCGGGAGCCTGCTTACCCACCTCCAGGCCCTCAGCGGAAGTCGCCTGCCCTTCTTCCTGAGGATCTGGTAGTGGTTGCTCCTACAGTGGTCTCTCCATGCCCACCACCTCCTCCTCTTTCACCCCTGATGCCACCATAATGGCCAGTTCCAAATTGAGCTTGCCCTGGAGGGGAGGGCTGAGCAGGACTCCTTCAGGGAACCTCACCCAGAGAGCTCTGAGAAAATAGAAGCCTCCCACAGCCTCTCATCCCGGATATCACTGGTCTACGGGGCCAGCATCTGAAGGCCACCAAGTATCTCCAGCGCCTGCCCGCAGCACCCCACCACCCCCCCCCCGCACTCCGCTAGCAACACTTACCACCTCACGCCAGTTCACAGCTGCCATGCCAGGTTGAGATTTTTATTTACCCCCTTTCATCTGTGCCAAAATGACATCATGCCAAACAGGTGGGAGACACAGAAGTGGGTGGAGATTGCCATGTTGATCCCGATAATGGTATGCAAAGTAATGCAAATCAGCGGCACGCTGCTTTCCTGTGCAATCCCGACAGCGCCATTTTTTCCAGTCAGGAGATGTGTGCAGGTTATAAATGCTGGTGGGGAACCTGCACCTCCCCACCCAACCCGCTAGAAAATTTGTGGGTCGCGTTGGGAGAATTATCCCAATCTCTTACACATAGAGTGCCCTTGAGGGATTCCTTCTGAAAATCAGGGGAGGTCTTTTCCTGCTGGAAAGGTCGGCAGCACAGTGCTGAGGGGGCCATTGAGCATGTGCCAATCTGCCAGCACTGAGATGAGTGGCCCCATATTGCCAGCCTCCCAACCATTGGCCAGCCCCATAAGGCAAAGTGCTGCTCCTCCAACCACCACCCCCCAGTCGCTGGTGACCCAGGCAAAGTCTCCAAGCCAGCTCCATTGGCACCCCCAGCTTACCCTATTCTCCTCAAATCTCTGCCCAGCCAGCCATGATCCCCTCACCTCCCTCTGTATATGATCCTTTGGCAGAGTGGCTATGGGGGCCCCCATATCCTACCCCAGGCCTCCCCTGACCCCATCTTCCTGGGGGTGAAGAGAATGGCCTCTCTTTACTCCTGCCACCTGTTCCCCAATAGTAGGGATCAGTTGCAAACCACATTGGAGTGAACTACTCCCAGCAGGATTTGGAGATGCTCGCCGGACAGGAGACTTCAGTCCCAGGCCCACTAATCAAATGCAAATTGCGATTAGAATATTGAAATCAGCTCCACGCCAGTAATCTCTGAAAATCTTGTCACCGTCGAAGTGGGAAGCCCATGAAGCAGCCTCCACTGCTGGAGTAATGCAGCGGGCTGGGAAATCATTCCCAATTTGGGCTTTTTTGTGGCATGATTAAAATCAGAATGCTGAAGAATTCAATGAATGTGGAGAGCAGGTTTGTAATTGAGAAGAGGAGACTGACAACTCCTTGGGGAAACATCACTTGTAATGGTTTGTGAGCAGGAAGGGAAGTCTTTGTAAATGATACTCTGGCTGATATTCAATGGATAAGGATGGAAGCAGGTGAGTACTACAGCTGGGATATTGCCAGGGATCATGGCCCTTTCCAGTGCCTGAAAGCTGGAATCCGTAATGCTGTGGACCGGAGCAGAGGGGCCTGTGTACAGAGGCAGCTCCATAATCCTGGAATGGCTCAAGGAAGCACCCTGAAATCATACCTCTGACTGGAAAACCATTGCTCAGGAAGTCAATGTGGCTGGAGAATATGTCTGAAACACCTCCAGAGACACACATCTCAGTGGGGCACCCCTGTACAATAGGTTGGGGCTAACTTTCTGGTGAACACTCCATTGATGCCCGAGCCGCCACCTCGACGTTCCTACTTCCACCTGTCCATGTTTATACAAATCTGCATTGGTATAGAAATCTGCATTGGAACCAAATTTGCAAAGCAATTTAGGGAGAATT